>ML429614.1:0-91153 GCA_005239525.1 Nicotiana knightiana
GAATATTTACACTAAAATAGTATAACATTTGAGTGTGGTCAAAAATTAGTTGTTCACACTCACCACCTAAAGATAATTTATAATTACTGAAAGATAATAGAATTCGTCTGAAAATTATTTCCCCAAAAAACGTACTAATGTAATTTTTGTATCTTTTAAGCGGGGAATCGGAATTTGGGAGGACTTTACAACAATGACAGGGTGGAGAAAAATAGATTCCATGATTACCGTATATTAAGGTGGAAGAAAAATAAGGAAAGAGAAGAGGAGAAAAAAAAGGTTTTGTGTAACTAAATTCCTTGATAACAAATAATGAATTTGGGAGCCTTTTAAGTTGGATTGTATATATTTTGTAACTAAAAATGTTTAGATCGGGTAAATACCAAAACATGAATATTTTTCGTAATAAAGTTTCAAATAGTGTATAAGAATGAAAAAATCTCAAAATTATATGCCCAAAAAAGAACTTTGATATTCATGATTGGGCTTTCATTTGATACTATGTAAGCCCAATATTATGGCCCAAGCCCAACAATCGGTCCGTCGAGCGCATTGTCGGTTTTCAGCATCAAAAAGTACCCATTTTTTGCTTCTCATTTCAGCACCCCCAAAAATCTTGGCTTTGTGAATGGAAGAACAGAAGAGGAAATGGAGGCGATTTTCAAAGGAATTATCTCTAATCAACAATCTTGATGATGGCTGTCTTATGCATATCTTTAGTTTTCTCTCCCCCATTCCAGGTATAATTACTTTACTGCCCCCTATTCTTTCTTATTAATTTCTCAATAATTTAATATACTTTTGTAATTCAGTTTCTTTGGCTCAAATTAAGCAAAACCCAACTGTTAAAATCAACTAAAGGTTACAAAAGATTGAATCTTCTTGTGTCGCTTTAAGTCCAATTCTTATTTAATTAAATTTCTCTATAAAATGTTATGTTTTGTAACTGTTTTCAGTTTTCAGCTTAATTCACAGTTTCTTTGGCTCAAATTAGTAAAACCCAACTGTTAAAATCAACTAAATGTTACAAAGATTGAATCTTTTTGTGCCTCTTTCAGTCCAATTCTTATTCAGTGAAATTTGTTGAATTTTTGCTAACATCTTTAGCATCTGGATAGATAATTCCCACGAGTGATTTCATCATTATTAATTTACAGCTAAATTTCACTGTTTCTTTAGTTAAGAATTGCAAAATGCAGCTCTTAGTTTATGTTAATTGAAAGTTACAAAGATTGGATTTTATTTTGTGTCTACAAAGATTGGATTTTATTTTGTGTCTCTTTTTAGTGCATGTTTTGTTTTTTTAATGTGGATTTTCTTGAATTTTTGTGAACATATTTAGCATCCCAGTAGATAGTGCTCAGGTGGGTTTCATACTAGTTAAATTTGAGCGTAGTTGACTTCGTCATTTAAAGTTTGATTTTTGAGTGTCTTTTGCAGTCCACGTCTTGTTCTTTTTTTTTTCCGTTTTGGCTTGAACTTGTGGTTAATATATTTAAGTGGAGAACTGCCAAGATTCGTTTTCATCCAGTAGCTTTTTGGTTTTATAAGACATGCCCATTTCAAGTTACCTGATTGTGATTAACAGGTTTCAGATGAGTGGCATTTATTTTTTGTGCATGTGTACCTTGGTCCTTAACTTCTGAAAAATTTATTTTTTCAAGGCCACTTGATCCTTATCTGTAACAACAATACAACATAAATGTTCAGGGACCTAGCTTTGACTGCAGTTGGATAACATCATAGTCAGTCCTTACTCACCCAATAATGGTTGGTCTCCTCTCATGGCACAAACAGGATATGCATGAAGCGTCGGGTTACATCTGGAAGTCTATCCCAGCAGTAGTTTGGTGGGTCGTATGGAGAGAAAGAAATGCTAGAGTTTTTGATAACAAAAAGGACAATGTAGTTAGTCTAAAGCACAAATGTATATTTTTGCTTAATTTTTGGTGCAACATAACCTCGTCAAATGTTTTAGAGTCGGAGGCGTTGGCGGAGTTTCTTAGTTCTTTACCCTCTCTCTAAAGTTATCTTTTAGATGTACTCCTATCCAACTTTTTCTTTAAGTTGGCCCCCTCTTTACATCAATAAAACTCTTTCAGTTACCTATCAAAAAAAATAAAAAAAATAATCGAAACAATAAAAATGTAACTTGTATATGAATCTGTTCTATAGCACAGCACTAGAGAACTGTGAGTTTATTCTTCCCAGCCAGAGTAAAAAAGAGCTGAATATATTATAGGCTTTGAAACATTGAAACTCAAGAAAGCAATCCGGTTTTCCCTATGTTAATTAATAGACATGTCTGTCGCTCGTCTTGGCTCTTGTTCTATTGGTACTCCAAGAAATGTAACTATAGGTTACTAAATTTTCACTCACCAACCATCACAGTGGCATGATTGTATCATCTTTCTTTTTTACGTTTTTGTTCTTCTCTCTTGATATGGATTCATGGATGATTCTTTTTTTTTCTTTTTTTCTTTTTTTGTAAATATCCCTTGTTCCAGAGGACTCAAATAGTTGCCTATGTTATGGCTGTAAAAGAGAGAGCGGAACATAAGCTTCTCATTGCATCAGGAGCTTGGTCATAGAAGAACTCTACCTGACCAATCATCAATGGATGTGAATATGCTCGCGTATCCGATCAGAAAATACTGAGGAACTTTCCAAACGATAGACATAAGAATTGTCTTGAGATCATGATACTCGTTCCTCCCTACATTCTCGAGCCAAATCATTCCAGAACTCCGATAGCTACCATAGAGACTTATAGAAATGACCGGCCTATACGGTATCCATTTCACAATACCATTGGCATCATTGACGGTATTCGAGAAACTCGGTGTAATATTCTGGGTGCCAATGTATGTCACGGTCATCATCCCCTTTGCGCGAAAGTGCACAGGCTCCGCACAGGGATTCACTCAGCTAAAGAGAATGGGTATAGCCTGATCATTGCTATACTCTCTATGGTGGCTTCTGGAGTTCTGGAAATGATTCGGCTTGAGAACACGAGGAGAAACAAGCATTATGGTCTCAAGACCATTCCTATGTCTATCTTTTGGCAAGTTCCTCAGTATATGTTTTGATCAGATAAGCAAGGGTATTCACATTAATTGGTCAGGTAGAGTTCTTGACGACCAAGCTCCTGATGCGATGAGAAGCTTATGTTTCTCTCTCTCTCTCTCTTGCAGCCATCATGTTAACAGTTTTCTGTCAAAGCAACCTTCTCCTATAGTTCAATGCCGGTGTAGGAATATATAGGTGAACAGTTCAGCATATGCTTCTACTTCTGTTTCAATGCTTGTATAGTGCAAATAGTCTTATGGTGGCATGAGAATTTAAGAGCTCGTATCATTACTTGTTTAACAAAAATAAAAGAGCTACTACTTATCAGGCGTCAAGTAGTAGTTTCAAAGCGGCAGCACCACTGTTAAAGCAATTTTCGTTTCATATATTATCAAACATGAGATAAATCTTAGTTTTATGACCTATTTTAAGGGTGGTTATTTGACGTGTTATTGGTTTTTCATTTTTATTGGGAGGTGCCGAGTGTGCACTGTGATTCATTTGCCTAGTATGCTCTAACTAGGTGAATCTGTTTTTAGATTTTAGTGTGGAACACATTATGGTGCTATGTGATCCTTTTCTGTCACAACTTGCTGTTGAGTTGCAGATCGGTATAACACCGCCCTCGTTTGCCACAGATGGCGATTCTTGGCATGTCATCCTCAGCTTTGGTTGCGAGTAGATCGTTCTGTGAAAGATTTGTCTCAACCTAGGGTCTATCCAAACATTGAGATAGCTGTCTCTGCTGCAAGGTTTGCATTTTCTTACATTTTCCTTTCTCTGTTCTGGTCTTGGTCTTACAAGCTGGCCTGGTATCTGAATGTTATTCAGGCCTGGGGACACTATACTTGTTGCAGCAGGAGGCAGCCATCGTGTGTCAAATATTAAGATTGAAAAGCCACTTTGCCTGGTAACTTCAAAAAATTATCCTCAGATTACTTTATATTCTTAATGCCTACAAGATGCTGGACCATTTGATGTTTTACTGTCTTGTGAGCTCTCTGAGAGATATTTCAAATCTATATCTTTGTGTGAAGTCATAGCTATTCCCACTCAAAGAGTTCTTATTTTAGTTTGTGGATGGTATCGAGTACATGAATACATATCATAGGTTATGTAAACCCATTGGATGTACGGGCAATAGAATATTACCTGGTTAGCAGCGTTCGAAATTGTTGGAAATTCAAATATGAAGAATTGGACAACTCTCTGTGTCTACTTGATCTACTTCTTATTGACCTCATGTACTACCTAAAAGAAACACACCCCTCCCCCCTCCCCCCAAGCAAAAAGGGAAAAATAAAGAGGAAGGAGACGAAGAAGAGGAGGAGAGAACTGAAAGGGGTGGTGATGGCGGATCAGCGTTAGATGGTTAACATATAGGATGCACCAGAGTCAAGGACTCAAGGTTTACTCCCTTTTTGCATATACCATGAGATAAGTAAATGCATGTGTAATTATCTAAAATTAGCAGCACTAGCCTTCCGCTACCTCAATTTCCTTTTTACAGATTGGCGCAGGTGAGAGTCCTGATGATACAACCCTTATTTGTTCCCGCAGTTCAGACAGGTTTGTGAGACCTTCATCACTTATTTTTACTTCTTTTTCTGTTATTTGCGAGCCTACTTCTATTTTGTTGCTTAAACATAGAAGTTCCTTATTCGAAATTAATTGTCTTGACTGGGACATTAGATCGATCATTACTCTTCTTTAAGAAGAAAAGCTGACATATTAGCATGTCAACTTCTTTCTTAAGTGAGATTTTTAATCCTAGTGTTGCTTGGTGCTTATTCGCGAGATGGGTGCCAAAAATGAGTGCTACACAAGCAGAAAGTTTACAACCTCTTTGTATTTTTTTTTTTTTGAAAAAGAAACCTCTTTGTATTAATATAAGCTGACTTTTTATCTTTTTAGAAACTTGGCATTATACTTTCTTGAATTAGAGAACATATGCTTTTGAATTAGAGAAACAGATGCCTTTGCAATACGATCAATATTTAATGAACTCAACAAAATTCACACTATCTGATCCTCCGTTTCTGTGTGCGCAATTTTTATTATAAGATATTATTATCAAGTTTGCACAAGTTAAACTGTGTTTGGATTTGCGTAGAACTATTTTCACTTGCCATTCTACAATCTTTGTTCTTTGTTCCTGAGCAGTGCATTAGAATTCATGTCCACATGTAAGCTGGCTAATTTGACTGTGAGGGCAGAGCTCGGTTGCTGCTTGCTTCATAGGAGCGGAAGGCTTACCATTGACGGGTGCATTCTTCAGTGCGAATCAAATCCTCTGGACCATCTCTCCTATGCAATTATTAGTACTGCTGGTGCTTCTGAGGTCGTCTCATCGGCACTAAAGACTTGTATTAATAGTGTTTCGGTTCTGAGAACTCGCATTGAAGGAGGTGCCAAAGCTGTCCTCACCAGTGGGACACTTTCATTGCAACGAGTACGAGTGATTTATACTCGTACGTCACTCTTCTTCTGGTTTGAGGTAGAAGGTGGTGACAAGAATACCGTCCAGTCTGCATCTGTTGAACTGCCAATTAGTTAGTTATTCTACTTTCTTTGTGTTCTGATTGGTCATTATCCTTTCATCACCAGTCTTGAAAAAGAGGAAAGGGGTGTGAGGGGGTTACTTGTAACCTGTAACATATTTTTCTGATACATTCAGTTTTTCATGTGTCATTGTGCAAATTCTTGGTTCTTTGATTGTCCCCCAGATAAATAGCGTATTTTATGGAACAGCATTTCTTTGTAGTTCTCATTATAAAAAAAGCACTGTTTTCCAAAATTGAATCTCACAAAATACGACTCGTTCAACGATTGCCAACGTGTCAAGTACCTGCAATACTAAAAGGAAATGAACCAGTGAAAATTTTGTGATT
This sequence comes from Nicotiana knightiana, assembly GCA_005239525.1. Taxonomy (NCBI): domain Eukaryota; kingdom Viridiplantae; phylum Streptophyta; class Magnoliopsida; order Solanales; family Solanaceae; genus Nicotiana; species Nicotiana knightiana. The sequence goes on from ML429614.1 coordinate 5,961, forward strand.
CGGAAAAACATTTATATTTTTCAAAAGATATTACAATGGCTTTTCTCAAACAAAAATTGGCCTTTGGATTTCTCTGTTTGGTGAAGATCACGTTTTATTTTTTCGATGTCGAGTTGATTAAACTGCTTTAACTTCTCCACAAGACCACAATCTAATTAGGTGAATTTTATACCTAGAAGTAACCCCTTAGTGTATAGGCCTAAAAGAACAAAACCTGAATATCCAGTGCAAAACTCATCATTCCTCTTGCATAAACCATTCTAGTTGTTGATAATACGAATGAATAATTCGACAACATAATTTTTCAGTCAACAATAGCATGTGTGTTGTCTAACATATCACAAAGGAAAACCGCCATCAAGTAGTACTCTGCATATCCGAAATCACAAAACTTCAGCACAAATCTAATCTCAATCAATCTACAAACTCCAAAAATCGCGATGCTCTCTTCATCTATTTATTGCAGTCAGTATAATGTAGGTGCAACATCTTGGATAAAAAGAAGATGGTTACTGAACTTGTCCTTTTGACTTTAAACCCAGCTGTTCAAGGCGTCTTTACAGGAACTTCATCTGGGTATACGATCTCATAGAAGAATCCGGTCATATCCTGTACTTGTAATGAATCCAGGAGGGCATTCCTTGCCGGCAGCTTCTTTTAGGTTCAGCTGAATGAGTTACCTGAATGTCAATCAAGTATGGGATAAGTTGGTGATGTAATCTAACGGCTAGTAGCATAATCTAAAGGGAGCGGATTCAATACCAAATGGGACTGCCTTTGGACAGGAACTACTTAATATTTTGCAGATTTCCTTTAAAAAGGAATTGAACTGGATTATAAAGCCAGACTGAAATTATCGAGTTGCCAAAGACAATGATACTTGTTGGAAGCAATATTCAATTTTACAGTTTCAAAGTTCAAGGTTAGCATTTTGCATCAGATAACTGGTTTTACATCATTAAGTCCTTTCAGGCTGTGTAGCACAAGAACAGAAAGTTTGCAAAACCCACTCAAGTCCTTTGCTCTCTCTTATTTAGCTTCCCCGTGACAGCGTTTCTACCCACCAAACTACTTTGCAATACTAGCTGGAACTTAGCATATTTCAGTTTGAACAGGTGAAAGTAAAAAATGGTTGACCAGTGGCAATTCCAGGCTGCAGTATCACATTGCTATAAGGAAACGAAAGAAAGTGAAAAGAAGAGCGGAAAAAGTAGACATTTTAAATATGAAATCAATTACGAGGACGAAATGAATAAAGAAAAAAGAAAATGCCTTTCATGCAACTAGTCCACACTCATGCCTTGTGCTACATCACAACCCTACAGTCTACTACAGTGTCAAAATTTGGAGACCATAACTTATCTGAGGAATGCATCGATTCTAAGAAACTTAACAAAGAAAAAGGAAATAAGAAAAGAAAAGAAAAGAATGGAACGTTACCTTAATAATATGTATAGAACAGCCGAAGCTTGATACTATTTCAAGAAACCGAACTCCGTTTCACCACAAAATCATCAGCAGAATAATAGTCAGCTATGAGCCGGTACATGTATGAAGGATTATGTCCACCCCTGAAACAGCAAAAGCGAATAAGCCCAGTTTTAAAATAAAAAGGGAAAATGAAAAAGAAAACAAATTAATAAAATATCACCTAGTCAAATAACAGAGAACCGATGTTGCAAATACTGTTAAATTATTCCGTATTGCCATAAAGGGAACAAGTTAAGAATTAAAATATAAGAAGGTAAAATATTTCATACACTTATTAGTTTGTACTGTCAATTGATCAGACAGATTTCCCAGGTATATCTCTTCTTGTTTTTAAGTAGATTGAGTTATAAATTTATCTCATGCATAGTAAGGTTGGGTTACATTACATCACCATCAATTAGCATTCACCAAGGAGTAACATCACATGAAGAGATACATTCTCAAAAATACTAATAGTAAGGGGAACTTATGTGTCTGTTATAAACAAACTAACAAGATTTGGTGGCACGTAATCAAATGCAGGATTAACAACATGGAGTAGAGGGGAACCAGAGCTGCTCCCAAAGTCCAGGCAGTCCGAGAATTCTCCAAAATCCAGCAGCTCAGCTGGTGACTTCAATTCATTTAGCAAGACTTCAGGATTGTGCGGATACAAAGGACACAACTGTTGCACAAACAAGTTGTTACACAAATGATTCTCAGTTGAAGTAGATGCAGTGAGAAAAGATATTTGACCTTAACAAAAAAGTTCACCAATATTTATGGTCTTTCCTTCAATCAACTACGAGAATGCCAAGAAATCACTACTAAGTAGTAATTTAGTATTTTAACATAACCCACGTCTTACAGTGGTAGCGTGACTTGTTTAGCTGCCTTCTTCATATTTCATGCACTCAGGTTCCAATTTATAAGTCTTGTTTATTTTGTCCATGTCAATAGGTATGCAATTTTCTTCAAATCTAAATACCACTGTATGATGCTTCAAATCTATGATATATTTCTTTCGAGATGGAAGTTTTATGGTTCTTACTACTTTGCAAGGTTTCAGTGAGCATTTGTAAAATTTATGGCTCTTTGTTGTAGTTGAATACAAAACCAGTTTCCTTTCCCCATAAAATTTCATGTCTCGAGTTCCAGTTTCATCTTATTAATCGCGACACAACTTGTGAGATATATTCATTATCTTTCTGGACTGGACTATCATAATCCCCAATAGAACAGCCATAGTTGTTGCTGGCCTACCATGACATACATAGACAACAACAACAACATACCCAGTAAAATCCCAAAAGAGTCATGACATACATAGAGTAGTTCTTTAATCATCACTGTTAATCGCGCTATGGGCCTGGAAATTAATAGTGGCATGATTCGAAGATTAAATGTATGTTTATGTTAGAGGTCCTAAGATAGTGAGGATTGAGGAGCCAAGATGTGGCATGGTAGTATTGTAGTTGATACTTGGTAGTGGAGGAGACTGAGTGGCAGTGACTATGACGGAAGAATATCTGAGTAAGAATATTCTCATACTGACTAGGATGGAGGATTAAGATCATTAATCCTACTGTCCCGGTGACTTCATTTAACTAGAAAATAGAGCCCACTCCTTTTCGAGTTTCGCACTGGATGCCGAGCAATTAGGTGGATAATAAAGTACCAAATTTGGAAGCCAAAATGTGTCAACTAATATTAAGTGTCCCCTAGTAGCTCTGGAACCAATCTTACTTCAACTGAATGAGGTGGTATGCATTCAAGCCTCAGTTCGATGCGAGTTGATTAAGATTCACTAGTTGTTCAAGCTTGACTGTGAATATAGTGGATACTGAATAGGCTTGACTTGAATTGCAAGCTCAGCACTAATCTGAGCATTTGGCCTGAACTAGAGCTCAAACCATTGGTTTTATACAAATTTCCTTCTAAATGGGGAAAAGAAAACTACAAAAAAGGACCATTTGTGACACAAAAAGGAATAAAACAAAGAATTGCAAAAAAACAAGTTCACAAACAATTTTTAAGAACAAGAAATAAATTAACCAATCCTGAAGGTTGAGAATTGTAAAGGTGGATTGTGCATTTTCTAGTTTAATCAATAATTAGACTTTCTACGAAAGCAATGTAGTAACTTTTGAGCATTCCATTTCTCAAGTACTTCTTTCTTCTCATTTGGTTGGCATAAAAGAATAATGACTATTTCCTATTGGTAATGTTTACCAATCTCAGAAAGTCTCAAGTAATGTATAGGAGAGTTGCATTTTATTATTTTGAGTTTGATGTGACATCCTTATACTCTTTTCACAACTTTCCACCATTGTGTTAAATGTATATATTCTATGCACAAATGTTATAACTCATTCAAATTATTCTCTTCAACTCCGTGAAGGTCAAGTAATACCTTGTCTTAAAGCAAGCCTTAACAGATTCGACCTCAAACGATCCATTTGCAGCTCTGCTGACTGAGTATTCTTAGGTCTGATGATGTTTCCATAGTTGCAATAAATTCTAGTACATGTGTCAATTTCAATCTTAAGCTCTTTTAAACAGACTATGGATACATGTACTTGAGTTGAACCTGTGTTCTGAGGACCCTAGCAAAGGTGGATTTCCCTCTTCTTTATCTTTGTCACCTTTAATGTCTATTTGTAGTTAACAGTTTTGCACCTTTCTAATTGTACACTAAGGAAATCTGGTTCAATCTCTCTCAGGTATACTACTACAGGCTAAGCAATTGTTTTGATCCATCAGTAGCAAGCAACCCTGTTACCAACTGATATGACCTTACCAGAACCTATTCCTTCCAACAGTCTCAGAAAAATCTAACATAGATTGTATGTTTACAAGGAGTGTAACAGGTTTGCAGTGTCCTATGGTCATTCAACATCTTTTATAAGCCATGCCACATCTTCTTAGAGAATAAGCAAAGAAAATAAATACTCTGTCGTCCCGGTTTATGTGAATTATATCTTTCTATCTTAAGAAACAATTTAAATTTAAACTTCTCATTTTACCCTTAATGAGATGATTTATGGCCACACAAATATTTATGGGTCGTTTTATACCACAAGTTCCAAAAGTCTCTCTTTCTTTCTTAACTTTTGAGTAATTAATATCACTTTTGTAGACAAGGAAGAGTGTTGGTCCATTGGTTTAGTTGAGTTTTAGGCTAGAACAGGTCTAGGGTTCAATTCTACTTACCACAATTTTTTTACAATAGAGGCTCGCACAATATTTGCCAAAAAGAAAGTCCAAGCTGAGGTTCCAACCTCCGACCTCTATAAGCAAAACTATGCGCTTAACCAGCGAGCCATGAAGAACTCTTTGTCAAGCAGTATCATTTGTGTTTTATCTATTCAGTTTAGCATAGTGCTTATCTATATATAGTAAAATTTATCCGCGCTGTCAAAAGGAAATTAAACAAAATAATGACATACTTATAGGGAAATATATTTAACATGTGTTTGTCTGTATTGTAATTGCGTTTCTCTCTATTTCTGGTTATTACGTTGCTAGTGTTGTCTTTCTGGCTTCCGTGGCTGATACTGCTCCGTTACCTCTTTTCATCTTCTTGAACCGAGGGTCTATTGGAAACAGCCTCGCTACTCCTCCGGAGTAGGGTTAAAGTCTAAACCCCACTTGAGGGATTTTACTGGATTGTTGTTGTTGTTGTTGTATATCCCAAGCAACTGATAAGTGAATTCACTTTCCATTATTTATCTCATGAAAGTTAATCACACTGGTCAAACCCCGAAAAATTAGAAAAATAATTCCATCAGAAAATAGAAGACATAGATCTTAGTCAAAAGGTCAAGGAAGGATACAAACACTAAACAAAGAAGAGAAACATATAAAGCAGATGAGAGGGGAAACGAAACTGGATGAATGTCACCAAAATGCAAAATTGCATTTACTGATCTGCTCATTTGCATCCTTTTGCATAGGCAACACTGCAAAATAGTGAACATTAACCTTTTCTTAGGACACTCCAACTGCCAAAATGGAAGGGGAGCGAGCCTTGGTGTAACTGGTAAAGTTGTTGCTGACCGGGGAGGTCACGGGTTCGAGCCGTGGAAACAGTCTCTTGCAGAAATGCTGGGTAAGGCTGCGTACAATAGATCCTTAGTGGTCCGGCCCTTCCCCGGGCCCCGCCCATAGGGGGAGCTTAGTGCACCAGGCTGCCCTTTTTACTCCAGCTGCCGAAATGATCTCTTCAGAGTTTTTCTAAGAAATGCTCTCGACCTTTTATTGATAAAAAATCAAAGCAAGACAACTACTTTCCGTTCTGCCTTAGTCTAATTATAGCACGTCATGTTCCCAGTGATGCTTTTGACCAGTGAAGGCACTTCTCATGCTTATTTCCAAGTAAGGTTCTACTTAAATTCAAGTACTTCTTATCCATCAAAATTCAGAGGCAACACCAGAGGGCTAATACTGCAGCACTAAAAACACATTCTAGGCTACAAGGACTGCACAGAAGATTGCAATATTTACATAATCTACACAAGAATGGAGGATCCATACTGCCAACCCTAACTTGTTTTTGGACTGAGGTGTAGTTGTTGTTATATGGAATCAGCTCCTTAATTCTTAAATAAAACTAGGAAGAGTAAAATACATTTATTTCCTGTAGGTAGAGACCAGAGCCTAAGTGATGCTAAAATACCTTGTGAGTGCCTGCAAGAACAACAAAAGGAACAGCATGCCTTTGAGCTGCTAGAGCCACCATGTTCATTCCAACAGGTGCAATAACCCCACCATTGGCCATGACAGCATGGGCTCCAACAACAACCTTTTCATAGGAAATATGAGAATTCAGGTAAAAGGACTAGGGCCTCATAATTAAATGTAGAAAGTAACAGCACAGACATACCATGTTGACTCTTGAGATCATTGCAAAAATAGCAGAATCAGTGATCACCGTGGTCTGCAGGCCCCTTGCAACCAATTCTTTTGCAAGGGCATGCCCCTGATACCTTAAGTAAAACCAAGGAGGAACAATCAAACAAGTAGAAGAAGCAAAATTTCTTTTTCAAAAAAAAAGAAGGAAATTATGTAAACTATAGAGTATCACAACACTTAACGATAAAAAATAAGCCACTTCCACAACCTTGGGGCACCCTCAGCCACAAAAACCCGGAAAGATCTCTTCTTTTCCTTTGCAGCACAGAGAAATTCCATCACTGTTCTTGAATTGCCTAAAGTTAAGATTACCTCACTGGAAGAAAGTAGGGACTACAATTAATAGGTGAAGAAAGAGTTGGAACATATGTAACTGGATCAGAGGGAAAAGCATCAAACATCCGATACTTTTCAAATCAGTACACAANGTAAACTATAGAGTATCACAACACTTAACGATAAAAAATAAGCCACTTCCACAACCTTGGGGCACCCTCAGCCACAAAAACCCGGAAAGATCTCTTCTTTTCCTTTGCAGCACAGAGAAATTCCATCACTGTTCTTGAATTGCCTAAAGTTAAGATTACCTCACTGGAAGAAAGTAGGAAGGGAAAACAATTAATAGGTGAAGAAAGAGTTGGAACATATGTAACTGGATCAGAGGGAAAAACATCAAACATCCGATACTTTTCAAATCAGTAAACAATTACTAGAAATAGCAAACAAATTTTCAAGAAAACTACATAACGCATTTGAAAATAACTTTGAATTTATAGTACAGAAAAGGGTCAAAATTGCCCTCGAACTATCGAAAATAGCTCAATTATATCCTCTGTTTGTGTTTGGTACCAAATATGTCCTTGCCGTCTAAAAATTGGCCCATTATTGCCCTAAAAACTAATAGCGTCCATATGAGCTCATGTGGACAACAAAAGTATATCCCCAGCAGACGGTCTTCTTTCTTGACAAAAGCCGTCGAAGGCTAAAAATTCTTTCTCCATTTTCATTCGTTGACTCATCTAAGTGTTGCTCCTTCCAAATAATTAAAGCTACACCAATCTTATTATGAGAAATTTAGTTGGGCTATTCTTAAGATTCACAAATCTGTAAAAATATTTTCAGTATACTGTGCAAGAAATAAAATACCAACTTTTATCAATTAAAATCAGAAATCTTATCACCAAAAAAAGAAAAACCAGAGATCTAAACATCACAAAATGGGTGGAGAACAGCAAAAGCTGCATACTGCAGTACTCCCATGGCTAGTTATCCAAGCTCATAGCTCAAAAGGTCACAAATTAGTTGCAGAGATATATCCTTTTAAAAACACCTTTCATCAAAAACTCGAAAACCCATTAGAAAGAGATCCTTTTCGAAAATACTCTACCCTTCCACTTCCGTCCTTCATCAACAGAAAAGAAAACAAGACCGACGGCAAATAAGACCTAGACCCAAAACCTCATAAAAAGACACTTTTTTAGACACCACCTAATGCTTCCCCTCATCACTGTCCTAGCTAGTAGGCCACCGAAGTGCTTCATTGCGCCTTCACGGGAAATGCAGCAACCCCTCGCAAAAAATGGGTTCTTGCGGGTGGAGAAGGTTTTTTTTTGCTATGTAAGATTGTCATGTCAACATGATTATAATATTTAAATGGGTCTAAAATCTCATGTGGCAGCCGTTAATTTTTAGGGCAATAATGGTCCAATTTTTTGACGACAGGGACATATTTGGTACCAAACACAAATGTAGGGTATATTTGAGCTATTTCCGATAGTTCTAGGCCAATTTTGACCCTTTTCCGTTGATAGTAGGTTCCCTTTGTGTGTCAGTCCTATGCTTTTAGTTTGCAGGACTGCTGTATAGGGGCTACCATAGACCATCATAGTTCTAGATAGCCACTATAATATGATCCCCGGGTAGCGGGGAGATAATGGTTGAAAGTGTTTCCGTTTTCATGATAAATGAAAATATTGTTACTAAAGCAGATCTCACCAATTGATTTCTGACAATTTAATTGACAGTTCTACACGAATAGGTTTATACTCGATGTGAAATAACAGATCCAAGTGGCAGGCTTAACATAAGACACTGGCTAAAGTTTTATCAGAAGGTCACTATAAAAAAAATCAGTATTCAGTAAAAGGTTATACATTGTAATTCGATAACTAATGTTTTGAGAAAGAATTTATACTTGTCCCCCTAATTTTAGTGCCCCCACTTGGGTAACAAACCCACGCTATGCAATTGGACAAGTAAATATGAACTTGACAGGTCAAAAGAATAAGGAAAGAAAGAAAAATACACAAAGATACTAGTGCTGCACCAAATAATGGTGATTGTTTCTGGTTGCAACCAAATGCAAGGCAAAAACCAAGAATGCTGAATAACGAAGACTTCATATATTGAACATTTTCAGCTGATTCTGCTTGTCATTCCTATAGGTCAATAACCATAGATAACCGACAAGAACATGGCTGTTATCAATAAACCTCAAAGGCTCAAAGAAAGGTAAAAGTTCATTTACTTGATGCATTATAACAACCAGATTAAAATAAATTCTAGTTCCCAGATTTTAGGCGTTTATTATATATACCCTTTGGAAATGGAAGGACCTGCGAAGTACTTTTCAGTTTTCACTGATTTTATTGCGCGTTAGTCCATTGAGCCGACCCCAACTAGCTGGGGATTCGGGCATAGTTGTTGACGTTGGTAGTTCCGAGCTTGCCTAAGTCATATATAAATAGGCCTCCTCCACCAAAGCTAACAACGCCATGTATGACAAGATAAACTTATGTACTCGTGGTGCAAAACTTTCATTTCTTATTGGTTTTTCAAAAGTCAAGAATCACATGCAATGGTAAAAATTGCTTCCTCACGTGGATGTGAAACACGTATAAGAAAGTAAACGTATGCAATAGAACCTTGAATATAGGGTCACAAAAGACTAGGCTGACCTGCACACAGAACTGAAAGGTTTACTCAATGGCCATGGAGATGTCTGTGGAAGAGGAAATAAGAGGAAAGCACCATCTGGGTGTTTTGCCGATTGCTTTACACAAAGCATGTTTAAATCAAGTAAACTTACAGTAGAAAGGGCTCAGCATGTGCAGTAAATGCTATTTATGTGAAGGTGCTCTAGAAGCCTCGGAACACTTGTTACTGCAGTGTCCAATGTCTTGGCAGATCTGAGATCTTTCACTAGCCTATTTGGAAATAACTTTCCTCTATAAATAGTTTGGATAATCAGGAAAGGAAGAAATTTGGATGTCTTGATGGGAAAGCACCTCAAGTATAAATCAGAATCTTACGACTTTTGGCTTCTGGTGTAACATGAACAATGTAGACCATTTTGATATTCTTGGACTTTATTGTAAAGAAAGAAGCAATATAGCCTACCCCAACTAGATTGGATTGAGACATAGTTATTGCTATTCTTATTGTTGTACAGTAGAAAGGAGCAATAGTCTCTCGTGCTGAACAAATTCCAGCACTTCTGTGGTGCTGCTTTTGTCAACAAAATTACTCATCAAGGGGGGGGGACCTTGAATAATGGATAGATGTTAAAACCAGTGTTTTAAACAGCGTGCGGCGAGAGGCGCGCAGTGAAGCGCTCGCCTTTTTGATGTGAAGTGACAATTTATACAAAAACATAAAATATTATATACATATAACTAAATATTCAATAACAATAATATATTAATAAATATCATTCAAAAATTAAAGACTCAATAGATAGTCATAGACTCATAGTTGATACTAGATTCATAAACTAAAGTCTAATAGTCTAAAACCAACATCTATTCTTCCTCAAGATTTTCAAATTCAACAACTTCATGAATGTTAGCATTATATTGGCTATCATCTTCTTCATCCTCAGATTCTTCATCCCTAACTATTTTTAAAAACAGAAGTACAGAACAACAAAAAAAAAAGTTTAAGCAACATTGCAAAAAAAGTGAAAAACAGAGAAAGAAGATAACAGAGTTACAGAGAAAACAGAGACAGAAGTTACTGCCTCTGCTTGGTTTTGGAAAAACAGAGAAAAAAAATTAAAAAAAAGAGCTGAAAGAGATGATGAAGAAACAGGGCAAAGAAGAAGAAAACAAAGCAAAGAAAGGAAGAAAGAAGAAGAAAAACAGAGCAAAGAAAGAAGAAAGAAAACAGAGCTGGGTGAAAGAGACGAAAAACAGAGAAGAAAGAAGAAAGAAGAAAAAAGAAGACCAGCAATGGTGGTCGACCAGAAAAACAGAGCAAAGAAAGAAGAAAGAGGAAGAAAAGAAAAGAAAGAAACATACCTGATCGCTTATGGCAGACGATGGAAGAAGAAGAAGAAGAAGAACAGAACCAAGCCCTAATTTTGTCGAACACTGGAACTCGATGGAGAAGAAGGGTCGCGTATGACTGATTTAACCCAAGCCCTAATTGGTTAAGTATAAACGCTGCCTTTTTAATTTGTGTTATACTCAAATAGCGACGCCTCTGGTCGCCACTCGCATCGCATCGCCACTCGCAACATAGGCAGAGGCGCATGCTATTCTGCTTCGCAACACAACAGCCTCCGTGTGGCGCTACAGGCTCGCCTCGCCTCGCCTCGCCTCGCTACACGCCTTTAGCGCTGTAGCGAGCGCTATTTATAACACTGGTTAAAACTGATTGCCATTTCGAAAATTAAGTTGAATGTCAATGAAATTTCATGGCAAAACTAGCAAAGATCCACAACCATCAAGATGCAAGACAACTTATCATGCCCAACCAGATCTAAGGCCACATGAGATACCAGAAATATGAAGGGAAAATAAAACTGACAGCAAAGTCACAAAGAGGGAGAAGGTAGATACTTGTGATGAATATGCTCTACTGCTTGTTCAGCAATCTGTTCATGGCAAGTAGCAATACCTTGAATAAGTTCATTAACAGCCTCAATGACATTATGCTTTAGTTTCCTGCTCGCAGTATTCTTATCAGCAGCTGCAAAGAAAATGTGAAACAAGTCACTACCTGACAAGACTCATTTCTTCTAATCCCAGTACCAATAGTTCATCATTCCTAGAACAACATGAAGTGTTTAAATGCATTCACAGCACCAGCCAATCACAACAGCTGGTGGCCTCATGGTAATTTGCTAACTCACTTGTTAGTCAAATGTGTTAAAGATCCTCTATCAGTTTTATGTCAATATCTAACTTATCCCAAAAAAACTGTTTTACATCATGATCTATAGACTGCTTACATTTGCTTTTCCCTTCAGAATCACCACCAGAAGAAGATGCATGAGGTGCAGCTGTTGATTGTGGAATGTCCTCAAGGAGGGTCTGCAAGGAAGGTGGTCTCAAGGTGCTTCTAGCAGCAGCAGCCACAGCTGCAGCAGATAAACCTGGATGATCATCTTGCTTGAAGTCATCTTCATCATCGCTTCCAGCCGATACAGCCAACCCACCAACAGCAGCAGCTGACAAAGACACATCCTCTTCCCTTATAATGTGTAGAACTCGCCTAACAATGTTACCGACGGCGAGCTCTGGGATGAAGTTCACACAAAATCACCAAAAGTTAAATTAGTAAAAGAAAAAAAAAAGGATATCAAGAAGAAGAAACATGAAAAATAAACTCCTCCAGGATAAGAAATTGAAAAATTAACTAGATTAATTTCTAAATAGCAGAATATCATAAGCCCTTCGATAAAAAATATTAGCAGATTTATTCAATATGATCCTTGTTCTTTTTCTTCTCTTTTGAAAGGAAACATTCACCCTAACTATTGGTAATAACTACAGTCCAGGTATCAGCTGCTCTCATAAGAATTCTAGTCCCCAGAGTAAGTAATCCTGGAATTCTTTAATAGACTTTCCAAAATATATTAACTCTCCCACTTCACCTGATAATAGTAGTTGATCTGGGTCTCGGTATTTTTTGGGCAAAAGATGTTTAGCTAAATAAAATTTGTAAATAATCTCCTAACATACTATTTATATCATACTGAATATTGAGCAAAAAATTAAATCAGATTTTCAGGTATGCAGAGGGAGATGACAGTGCAGTGGATCCAGGCTTCGCAAGAATTGGGTAACTATGGGATCTGGGGTTCAGGAGGAACTTGCAGCAGTGAGAGAGTGAGAGGTAGCTGAATTCTAATATCTACTGGAAATGCTATAAAAAAATCTACCACAAACTAGCCAAGAATGACGGAGATGAGTGACAAGGAGAGATGGAATGTACTACTAGCTTCAACAGTAACAGGGTAACTGGTTTTCAACCTACATCCCCAGATTCTTACTTTTCAGATTATCTCCTGTGATCAATTTTTCAGTTATCGAAACATTTTCAACTTATCCCAAACAAAAAAGAAATCATCAAAATTGAGGGATCATACAAAGCAGAATGGTTGCTAATGAATCATATAGTTGAACCCAGAAAGCAGGATCGAGGCTTAGTTGATCGAGATATAATAACAAACATATAAATTCAGAATATTTCTAAATAGCACAACACATGCTGAATGTTTAATTCTGTGAACCACCTCATTTATAAGTTTAATTCATTTGAAAGGTCACACCTTTATTTATTTTATTTTTCTTCTTCAACAGGCATCCATGTGTGAGTTTGATTTTTTTCTTGGACCAACACTTGCAACTGTTATAAGCAATGATGAAACTTAAACCCGAAATCTCTCATGATCTAATACCATGTTGAATTCTGTGAACCGCCTCATCTAAAACCTTAAAACTGATAGATACATGACACTTTTATCAACTTATTTTGTTTAGTTTGCAATTCTTCGAATGCACCAAAATTTCAAGAGCAGTAACGGAAAGGATAAAAAGGAGAAGTAGAAGTTTATACCAACTGGATTGGCAGCAATCAACTTCTCCCCAATAGTTCTGATTGCGTCGATGAGCGCCGCGGCCTGGTTCGTGTGAGGAAGCCTCTGCTGCGATATGCACGACCGTAGCACTTCCGCTGTCAATTTTGCTGTTGCCTTTAAAATTAGTAATAGTAAAATTAATTATATTATGATTAATTATGTTAAAGGTAAACGATGAGATTAATAAAATTTCTGAAAATTATGCTCGCAAATCTTATCAAAGAATATTTTACTACCCGAGACCGACCCCGCAAGATGTTCTTCTAGAAGAATAAGATAATGACCATTTACTACCAAGGTTACAGTGGATCACACATCTATGAATGGAACATAAATGGCTTAGCGGATAGACAAATCTACACAGCAGTACATAGAATGCTTATGTACAGTACTATCTGTAAAGTTAATAAAAATACAGATAGAGTTATTGCAGAAATGATAATAGCCGGTTTCACCGGTCAACTGAAGGGATGGTGGGATAATTATCCCAGCCATGACCAACGTGTTCAAAATCATGAACACAACAAAGACAGAGGATGACAAGATGGTCCAAAATTATGTTTATTCTTTAGTAATAAACATTATAGAACATTTCTCAGGAAGATGGTCTGATAATAGTGACACTATTAGAACAATGCTTCAAAATCTTAGGTGTAAAACCTTAACATCTTTTAGATGGTACAAAGATATTTTCTTATCCAGAGTGATGGAATTACCTGAAAGTAACACTACTCATTGGAAGTCCAAATTTATTGATGGACTCCCGCCTCTATTTGCTGAAAGAGTCAGAAAGACTTTAAGAGGCACGTCAATGAGTATTGATTATAACAATTACTCATATGGTAAACTATTTAGCGTTTGCACTCAGGAAGGTTTAGTTTTATGCAATGAGATTAAGCTAAATCAGCAAATAAAAAAAGCACCGTCTCAATGAGAGACAACAATTAGGGGAATTTTGCGAACAATTTGCTATTGATATCCATTTTAATAAAAAGAAGTCGCATAAGAAAAATGATTTTTATAAAAAGAAAAAAAGGTCTCCTAAAAAACGTTTTACAAAAACCCAAAGGAGAAAAACTTTTCATAAAGCCCGAAAAGATTTTATAAAATCAAAAAATCCACAGGCCTGTTATAAATGTGGAAGAATAGGCCATTTTGCTAAAGATTGTAGAATCAAGGATAAAATAAAAGAACTTGATTTAGATGATCATATCAAAGATTCTTATGTAAGATTCTTTTAAATTCTTCCCCAGAGATATCTGATAGTGATGAATCATCAACTAGTGAAGACTTACGAGTCCTCCAAGAAGAGAAATATATTTCATCTTCTGAAGATGAGCAAGAACCCTATGATAAGGGACAATGCTCAAAACAATGTTGTGATTCAGGGAATGATCTTTATAATATCTATTCCCAATTCAAAGACTTGAATATCAATGTCTTAACAAATGATAGTATGATAGAACTTTTAAGGGCTATTAAAGACCCTGAATTAAGGTCCCAAATAATTGAAAAACTTCCTACAAGTTCTGAAGTAGGAGCAGAGATAGAAGAAATTCCATCTCAGAAAGGACCTTGCACTATGTCTGAAATTAGAAGGCTTATTAAGAACAAGTCTCAACCTGATAGGTTAACAACTGTTCTAGATTTAAGTATTGAGATTAATAATCTCAAGAAAGAGATCTCAGAGTTAAAGGCTTCTAATGTAGCCTTAGATGAAAGAATTTTTAAATTAGAAAATTCTGACACTGAGAATAGTAAAGACTTCAGTACTAATATTACTGAAGATAATACTGGTGTAGGTACATCTGAAGGCATTAATGCTAGTAAATTACTAGGAGCAATTGATTATGCTGAAGATGAATTTTTACAAAAACTTCAGTATTTTACTACCCAGAAGTTTTTAATAAAAATAACTCTTTTAATTGATTATAATTTTAAAAGAGAGTTTACTGCTTTGTTTGATAGTGGAGCAGATTTAAATTGTATAAAAGAAGGAGTAATACCTTCTAAGTATTTTTATAAAACTACTCACCGTTTAAAAAATGCTAGTGGTGGGCAAATGGGTATTTCTTACAAATTACCTAAGGCTTATATATNTTTGTTTGATAGTGGAGCAGATTTATATTGTATAAAAGAAGGAGTAATACCTTCTATGTATTTTTATAAAATTACTCACCGTTTAAAAAATGCTAGTGGTGGGCAAATGGGTATATCTTATAAATTACCTAAGGCTTATATATGCCAAAATGATGTTTGTATAGCGGAAAACTTTGTTTTAGTAAAAGACATAGCTCAGAACGTTATTTTAGGCGTCCCATTTTTTCATAAAATTATTTCTTTTACCAATTGGGATACAAAAAGTTTTACTGAAACTTTTAATGGAAAAGGAATTACTTTTGAGTTTATAACTAAACCAATTCAAAGATATTTGAATGAAATTATTTCTAATAATATTTCTTCAAAAATTAGACAAATTGATTTTCTAAAAAATAAAATTTGTTCTATTACAATTAGCTAGGACTTAAAGAATCCTAAGCTGATAGAGAAAATTAGTTTTCTCAGAAATCAGTTTTCTATTCACATTTGTGGGGACCATTCCAATCAATTTTGGAATAGAAAGAAACACATTATAAGTCTTCCTTACGAAGAAGACTTTTATGAGGAAAATATTCCTACAAAGGCCCGTCCTTGCCAAATGAACTCTGAATACCTAGAGTTATGTAAAAAGGAAATTGATTCCTTACAACAAAAGGTTTAATAAGACCTTCTAAGTCTACATGGTCTTGTACTGCTTTTTATGTTAATAAACATGCTGAACAGGAATGAGGAGTTCCTAGATTAGGTATTAATTATAAACCCCTTAATAAGGTTTTAAAATGGATTAGATATCCAATTCCTAATAAAAAATATTTATTAGATAGACTTCACGGTGCCATTATATTTTTCAAATTTGTTTAAAATCAGGATATTGGCAAATCGAGATATTTAAAAATTATAGATATAAAACGGCTTTTAATGTTCCAATGGGTCAATATGAATGGAATGTTATGCCTTTGGTTTGAAAAATGCCCCTTCTGAATTTCAGAAAATTATGAATGATATTTTCATACCATATACTGATTTCATAATTGTCTACATAGATGATATTTTAGTATTTTCAAAGACTATTGAAAATCATTTCAAACATTTGGATATTTTCAAAAAGATTATTATCCAAAATGGTTTAGTGATATCCAAACCAAAAATGTTTATTTTTCAAAATAATACCAGATTTCTTGGTCATAACATAGAAAATGGTAGAATTATTCCCATCAATAGGAGCATTGAATTTGCTTCTAAATTTTCTGATGTCATTACTAATAAAATCCAGCTTCAAAGATTTTTAGGAAGCTTAAATTACATCTCTTCTTTTATAAAAGATTTAGGAAAAGACACTGCTCTTCTTTATGATAGACTAAAGAAGAACCCAGGAGCATGGACTGATAATCATACAGAATCAGTCAAAAGAATTAAACAAAAGGTTCATAACCTTCCTTGTTTAACTCTTGCAAACCCCACTTGGGAAAAAGGTTGTTGAAACAGATTTCTCTGATATTGGGTATGGTGGAATACTCAAATAGTGTTCCCCAAATAATAAACCGGAATATCTTGTACAATTCTACTCAGGGAAATAGAATGATTCCCAGAAAAACTATGCTACTGTGGCTAAGGAAATCCTTGTTATAGTAAAATGTGTTATGAAGTTTCAAACTGATTAATACAATCAAAAGTTTTTAATAAAAACTGATTGCCAAGCTGCAAAATTTATCTTTAACAAAGATTTCAAACATGATGTTTGCAAGGTGGAAAGCTTTATTAGCCCCTTTTGATTTTGAAATAATATATAAAAAAGGGTCAGAAAATACTCTCCCTGATTTTCTTACTAGATAATTTTTAAACTCATAAGTTCTTTGTCGAATTATTCAGACTATGAGGCCTACATACAAACCCCCTCGGAGTCGAGGAAAAGGAAGGACACATTCTTATGAAAGAGGAAATAATATTCTCGCCCAAATGGGAAATCAACAGCTAATAGTTGCTAACATCACGGGAGGTAATACCGATCATCCTTTATATAAGGAGTTCATGGATTTTATAAAATCCAAAAATGAAGAAGGCACATCATCAAATGTACCAACATACTCCTCAGTAATATCAGAGGATAGCCATGAAAACCTTGAGGTTTATAACCAAAAGGAAGAAAAAGAGTTAATAATTCTTTTGGAACAATCCGACCTTAAATGGAAGGATAATCCATGGCAACTAATGACCCGATATTTTGATACTGTATCATATGCTACACCTGCATAAAAATACAGAATGCATTATGAGATAATACTCTCAACAACAAGATCAGCTGAAATTAAGCACTTCTATCCTGCCAATACAAGAAAAACTTATAATTTTTCAAAAATAATGATTAAAAGGGTAATACCCTCTGATGAATGGGGATTCAGTACCTTGAAGGATCGAGAATATACTCATCCAGACCAAAAGGTCGCAGTCAAATATAACTACTGGGATTATGTAGAAAGTTTTAATAAAACTTTTCTCTATGAGAATCCTAACAGAAAACACTCTTGGTTTATTAAAATTTGTTCTAATATGATGAGTCAACAGATCCCAAATTGGTTCTGTAAATGGTGAAAATTATATGGTCCATCATTAGAAATTCTTCCTCCAAATTTTAAAAAATTATATACTCAATGGGTAGATATATCTCCCAAAATTATTTCATTACAAAAAGATAATATCTTTTACGATGGCATAGCAGCCACGTATTTTTTTAATAGAATTTTCAATCCCATGGATCATGAAATGGAATGTTCAAATTAGTTATACCAATGATGGAATTCCATGTCTCCAAAGGATCTTTTATATCTGGAGCAAGTTACGCCAAGAAGATCAACATGGAAAAATTTATGGCGATGACTTGATCCAAAAAATTCAGACACAAATTGACATACATGTCAAGCAAGAGGTAAATGTTGCAGTGGCAGAATCAAGTCCATTTCAACAAGTTATAAAGAAGCTCCAAATGAAGAAAGGAGCAATTTCCAAAAAAAAAATTCCTGCTTCATACTTCGAAGAGATAAAGAATGACTTAGCAAGAAATTTTAAAGCACAAATTAGCGATGATATATCAATGGCTTCCATCAGCAATACTTCTGATGAAGAAACCTCCATAGCAGGTGAAGCTCAACCACAATACAGTGCAGAAGCCAATCTTGAAAAAATTGAAGAATTCCTCAAGAAAATGAAAGAAGGTGCAGAAGAATCTTCTGCGAGAAAGGACAATAAAGGAAAAGACAAGCTTTAATAAAGCAAGCGGACCCTCCCATTATTAAATAGAAGGCCCCATACATCAATTATCGGGGTAATAAAAACAAGCTTTAATAAAGCAAGCGGACCCCTCCATTATAAAAGAATCTACTTTAATAAAAGTTGTTTGTCCGTTTTTCTTTTAACTTTTAGTTTTGTCGACCCCATGTTGTAATTATTTTGTCGACCATAAGTTTTGTTTTATTTAGCTATGATATATTATATAAGGATCAAGAATTCACTAGAGAAGAAAGGCATTAGCCAAGCCACCAGAAATCATAAGCTCTCCCTTCTCTCTAACCTCTCTCTAGAAATATTGTAAACCTTTCCTCTTTGTAAACTTTTCATTCTTCATAATATTCAGAAAAGGATCTGTTGGATCAACATTTTGAGGGTCCCAGGTATACTTTTTCTCTTTCTTTCTGTTATTTAGCCTGAATGATAGGCTAAGATTTTTTGTGTTAAACTTAGTAACCATAGGCTATGTACATACATGATTTGCTATTAAATTATGTTGTATCATCCCAATGAGCTGATGTTTGGAACTATATAGCTACAGGTCCTGATAAGTAAACCTTGGTTAGGCTCCAACCTAACCGGTGGTCTTCGAGCCCGTGTTAACCAAGGTAGGTGTTGAAAGGGTGTAAGGGGGACCGTGGTTTAAGGTCTACTATTGGAACTGTAGCTAGCCATAGTTGGTGTTCCTGTAATTCATTCCAAAGGCTTACTTGGAACAATCTACATTTGGTATCAGAGCCATGTTAGTATTTTAGTACTAGGTGCTAAGTTTAACACTCGTCTTTTAATGAATATCATTAGGAAGAAAACTACTGTAAAAAACAGTAGGAAAGAAGAATATGAATTACCTCAACAATTAGATCTTTTTAATAAATGGACTATTCCTTTAGTTAAACCTAAGGTAATATACCAGTTAGGTACTTTTGAAAGAAAGGTTTTAAACAAATAGTTAAAACTACGGAAGAAACGATCACTGTAGATAGTGATCATGCCACTTTTAGATTATTATCGAAAAATGATTTAGCCCCTTATAGTGATACACATAGATTTATACATATTGGTTTAATTCAAGTTTTGCTTTTAAGCCACTTACCTTAAGAGGCTTACCTGAAAGCTTTATAGAAGCTCTCAGAGATGGCAGGAACCAGAACTGGAAAAAGTCTCTTATAGGCACTGCGCAAACCAGTTTAGCTTATGGCCCTGTTTATTTTAATGCTTATCCTAATTTGCAAATTTCTTTGAATGATGAGAACTCTCTAAATGCTTAAATACTTAGTATTAAATTACATGGTTATGATTATTTACCTGGCACAGAAGTAATATGTATCTGCTATAGGATTTATTACAAGCCTTTATAACTTTGAATCCTATGTGCAAAATCATAGATTTTAAAAATGAAACTATTCTTATAGAACTAATTTTGGAAGATCCAAAGTTACTACCAGGACACCTATAAAATGGGATGAAATAGATTTTTCCAAAGAAAGGGTCATAGAGGAAGCGGTGGCTCCTCAAAATACTGGTAATACTAAGGTAACAGAAATAGAATAAACCTCAGATGGAACGGTTAAGATCAGGTTCAATGAGCCCGTTCAAACTGATAATATCAGTTTATCATCTAGATTAGCTAGATCAAATTCCTCTTATATTTCTCCAATTGATTATGTGGTAGATTTCCCATCAAGAGCATCTACATCACAAATTAGAGAAAATTATAGAGTTGATACTATAAGAATTAATCAGGATAATATAGTCAAGGTCAATTCGGACCCTGACCCGTCTGCTTCCGAAATGGATTTCTCAAATGGTGTAGATGATGGTTGAAAACCAAATAGATTTTAGTCCGGGTTCACCGGCGAGAAATTTAATTCTTCAAGAACTTTTAAAACCCAGATGGAATATTTTCAGAAAATGGTTCTTTGAAAATTTTAATGATGAATTAATCCAATTCTTCAGACATGATTTTTATAATGGCATATGCAAGAAAAATAGGATTATTGCTTTTGTTCCTTGGTTTATGTCTAAACATGTCTACAATTATATCTCTGTATTAGAAAGAGATTATACTCTCACTAGTGGAAAAACAACCAAATTTTTTTTCCCACCACAACAATCATTTCAAATAGGAGAAAAAGATAAAATAGTTTATTTTACTGCTTTTTCAAAATTATTTGAAAATGAGGTAGCTACTATTACAGTTAAAAATGTGAATACTATGGTCACGCAGAATAATTATACTAATATGTATGTTAGTATTCTGGGCGAACAGATTATTACAATTCAGGAAAAATTGGACAAGCTCATAACTGAAGTCCAAAAACTTCAACAGAAGGATACGAAAGGTAAAGAACAAATTGCTACTACAAGTATCCAACCTCCGCCAGAGGTAAGAGACTTTAAATTAAAAAGTCTTGATGACATTGTATAACTTCTCAATAAGAAGTTTGGTGAATTTAAAGTTAACCCTTTAAGTTTAGAGCATATGTAAGATTAATTATATTGTGATTAATTATGCTAATATTATTTCTTATCAACTGTTTGGTTTGATGTATTAAAGGTGCAATATTATCTCTATACATTATCCATGTATCAAACATTATGGTATTTCTTATCCCTTGTCAGCGTTTATCCCCGGGGGCTGCTCGATTGTAGATGACTTTAAAGTCGAGAATCCTTCGTGAAAACAGGACCCGGGTAAAGGAGTTTCGAGATATATATGTTCTGTTACCAAAGACGTTCTTCCTATAGTTTGTAAAGACTGCAATTGGGAAGGCAAGAACGTAGTAGTCCCCGGGCCAGAGGACGCCGTTACTACCCACATGGAGGGGTACTTAAATGTTTACACTTATCCCTTCATGTTGGGCCCGATGGATTTGATCGTTCTAAATTTTTGCAAAAGGTACGAGGGGTGCCTCGGGCAAATCCACCCATCACTATAGAGGATCGTGACCCTCCTCCGTTACTTCGTGAACAAGACCGAGTCTCGTCGGTTCACGATTGACCACCATTTCGATTATACAATCCCCGGATGTTCCGAAGGGGACTGATCAAGCTTACTCACTAGGCTAACAAGGCCCCTTTCTCCAGTATCGACGACGACCAAGACCGGGGCTGGCAAGGACACTTTGTCCGAGTGAAGACCGAGGATTTTATCCCCCCCCCAGAATACATTTAATTCCCTAAGAAATGGAATGCGTCTCGTAAGTGCAACTCCCTTTTTCAACATAAAAAATTCTTCTTCTTTCATTTTTATCTTCTCATTTATGATTCTGGTTGTGCAACTGTTTCCCGGGTACCGAATGTGGTTCCCCGGTTAAAGGAGTGGATCGAGGGCATATGTACTCAGATGTTATAATTTGAGCGCACATGGCACAGACTCTTGAAGGGCCGATGGGAGGCCCGTTCTCATGGTAAGTCCTCTTTCTGAGTAGCCAACACTATGTCTTCACCTTTTATTATACTAACTCATCTTCATTCTTTGTTATTGCATGTTTTCCCTAAGACCACCAAACTTAGGCCTTCGGAAGGGGATGAAGATATTCCCTGCCCGTTGATCCCTCCATTTCTGCCACGAAGGGAAAAAAAGAGGAAAAGAAAACCATCGGGTTCCTTGAGCTCCAAGGAGAAGAAATCGAAGAAGCGGGTGCTCCGCAAGCCTAGGAGGTGCTCTAGTTCCCGGTTCCAGCCTCTGACTCCCTCCTCTGGCTTAGTGACGAGCCGGAGGATGAATCTATTTTCGTAACCCGCAGAACAACATATCCCGGGGATTGGGATGCCTCCGAGGGGGAGACTCGTGAGATTGACCCCCGTCAAACTCAAAAAACTGACGTGGATACCCAGGGTGAAACTTCCCAGGATGCTGGTTCTGCTCCAAAGGAAGTGCACGACGTAATTGAGATCTCGGTGATGCCCTCCTACACCGAGTCTATACTTGAGGAGGCCCAAGCGAGGAAGGAGAAATCCAACAAGGGGGGCCAGGGTGCGGAAGATCCCCTTCATTCTTTTTTTGACGGTGTGGACTCATCTGCTTTGGAGGACTTTTCCGGGTTGGGCGACTTGGAAGTCCGAAAAAAAGACATTTCCCTTGGAAGCTAGTGGGTCGAACTCGAGCTTGAAATTGGTCAATCGGTTCCCCATTTCGAGCGTGGACCCTGGTCGCAAGAGGTCGATTATATTGACCATCCAGGAGGATGCCCGGGTTTTGTCCGCTTCTGAAGGGGTAGTTAGCTACCTGTGATGCCTGGTGACCGAGGAGGACTAGGAAAAAATGAACGTGGTGAAAATGCCATGCATTTTCAATGAGGTGCAATAGGCACTGAACCATGTAAGGCATCATTCCCTTCCATCTATCTATAATTATATGTGTTTGACATTTCTCATATTTTCTTCGCCTTTTTGCAGGCCTTGGTACTTTACCACAAGAGTTTCCTCCGATATAGGGTTGAAGTCAATAAACTCGAGCTCGAGATCAAGGAGGTTGCCCAAAAAAGGGACATGTACAAGCTTCTTAGCGAGCAGTAGGAAGGGGTCTCCAAGAACCTCCAGCTCGAGTTGGATGCGACTTAGAAAGAGGCATCGACCATAAGGCAGGAACATGCCGACTTGGTGGAAAAGGTAAAGGTTTTTGAAGTTATAATTAAAGGCCCGATCGTAGAGGCTAAGAACAATACTTCGCAGGTCCAACAGAAGATCGACCAGATTGACCAACTCCGCATGGAGATGGATGAGATCCAAGTGATGGCCGACGGGTGGAAAAACAAGATGGACCTGCTGACCTTGGAGAAAAAGACTGCCCAGTCCAAGCTATCTTTGGTGGAAGTTCAGCTTCGGGTGGCGAAGGAGAAGGCCGATGCACGGGCTCGACAAAATGAGGACCTCCAAGTCGGAAGCAACCTCGGTCGATGCTGACGAGATGGTGGCCAAATATAAGGGCGATGTTGAAGAAGCCTAGGCTCACCTGAAGACTACTGCTGAGTATGTGAGGCAGCTTTCTCGAAGGGAGACCTCGAAGAAATACATGCCCGAGGCTTCGACCTATCTGCCAAGATCGAAGAGGAAAAAAGACTCGAGGTCGAGGATAAGAGGCTAGCTGAACCCCGAGGTGGAGAGGGATCCGAGGGCTTTGAAGAATCCGAAGGCCCCGACAGTTCTGGTGAGGAGTCGGGTTCCGATGAAGACCAGGCGAATATGAATTAGGATTTTTTTTTTTGTATCTTATATATATATCTTGTTGAGGCCGTTTTTAATTAGCCTTTGTAAATATATTTCGGAATATATAAAGTTTTCCCTTTTGGCAATTTTCAAGTCTATTATATTCAGCATATTTTTACAATTTCAAATATTTCTAATGTCGTAGAACATAATCAAACGTAGTAATAAATCATTTTTTGGAGGTCCAAACAAGACTTGTCATCGATGCAAATTTTTGTTCGAATTTATGGAAGTTTGGGTGACCGGAAATTTCCCCAAGATGCCTGTTTAACTTTATCTTTGCCGAGGGTAACCTTTGAACAAGTTTAGAATTTTGTTGAGGGCCTTAAGTTTTGATCACGGGCTTCGAACGTCTCCGAACCGTTTTTAGGGTGGCCGTAACCTTTTAGTTTAGGCACTGCCTTATAAGTTTTGTGCCTCCGTGTTTCGATGACCCGATCCGCCCGAACTTGTCTCAGACGGCAGTCCCCGAGTGGGGGGCCCTTTGAGCTCGGATAAGGGTGGCCCTTGCGCTTGAAAGATCACGGGTACGAATATCCCTTTGGGTCGATACTTTTAAGAAGCAAAAAATGTTTGTTAGCAAGCTAGAAATTTTCTTTCATTTCTATGTGTAACGTACAAGATTGTAAGCGTGTAAAAGCTCATATTAAGGTTGAGGTGGCCTACGCGGGCACTCTTCACTTGACCGTTTGGCCTTTACAATAAATCCTAACCACCGAGCCTAGACTATTCGAGCACAAAGTTTCCTTCCTTACTAAAAATCTTGACCCGAGGGTGATGGCCCACAATATTCGAGGTTGATCTTCGAGAGGGATCAGATACTTTTGATGCGACCATTGACTCATTAGCACGGTTACTGTTGCCTCGTTAAACACCTTGCCAGAAAACCCATTTGGGACAAAATTAGTTCAAGGGAAAAAGAGTGCAACGCGTGCTTTCAGACCTAACAACTACATTCTCCTTCGGTTGTTGCCTGTAAGTGTTAGTCCAATTCGTAATATTAAAAAAAGTGAATGAGGTCGTACCTTAGCAGTAGTATCGTTTTATGTGTGGTCACGTTCCAGTTGTTTGGCAACTGTGCACCTTTTCCTGCTTCAAGTTTATACAAACCTTTACCGGTAATACCGATGACTCGATATGGTCTTTCCCAATTCGGTCTCAACTTTCCTTCATTCGGGTTCCAGGTGTTGAGTGTTACTCTTTTTAACACCAAATCCCCCATATTAAAGTGTTGGAGGTTCACTCTTTGGTTATAATATCTTTCTATCCGCTGCTTCTGGGCGGCCAACCGGACTAGGGTGGCCTCGCGCCTCTCATCCAGTAGTTCAGGTTCATGCTCATGGCCTCACCGTTTGATTCTTCAGTTGCATATCAGAAGATCATGCTTGATTCTCTCACCTCGACCAATATTAGGGCTTCGGCACCGTAGACTAATGAAAATAGAGTGGCCCCAGTTCTGGATTTTGAGGTCGTGAGATAAGCCCACAAGACTTCGGGCAGAATTTCATTCCATTTTCCTTTAGCGTCGGTCAACCTTTTATTAATGTTTTTAAGGATGGTTTTGTTCGTCGACTCCTACTGTCCATTCCCACTAGGGTGATAGGGTGTTGACAAGATCTTTTTGATCTTATGGTCCTAAAAAAATTTGCTTACCTTGCTGCTGATGAATTGCTTACCATTATCACATAATATCTCGACCGCTATACCGAACCGGATATTATATGGTCCCAAATGAAGTTTGAATTCTTTTTCTCGGACCTTCTCGAACGCTTGAGCTTCGACCCATTTTAGAAAATAGTCAGTCATAAATAGTATAAATTGAGCCTTTTCAGCTGCCCATGGTAGGGGACAACGATGTCCATCCCCCATTTTATGAATGGCCAAGGGGGCAGGACCGAATGTAGTAACTCCCCGGGTTGATAGATCATTGGTGCATGCCTCTAACAACCGTCAAATTTTCGCACAAAAGTGCTTCACATCTTTCTCCATGTTGATCCAGTAATAACCAGCTTTGATTATCTTACGAACGAACGATTCTGCCCCGAATGGTTTCGCAGGTCCCTTCGTGAACTTCCCTCAGAACATATTTGGTGTCTCCAGACCCCAAACATATGGCGAGTGGGCAACCAAACGTTCTTCTGAACAGAGCATCTTCGGAGAGGCTAAACATGGATGCCTTAGTGCACAACTCTCAATTATTTAGGATCCGAGGGCAACTTCCCAGTCTTCAAGTAGTCTATATACTTGTTTCTCTAGTCCCAAGTTAAATTCTTTGAGTTTATCTCAGCGTGACCTTCTTCCACTACTGATTTCATGAGTTGTACAAACATTCCCGAGCTGAATTCATTGTCATCAATCGATGAACCCAAGTTAGCCAAAGCATCGCCTTCGCTATTTTGATCCCGGGACACGTATTGTAGGGTCATTCCTTGAATCGATGCAGCGTTACCTATAGTCTTATTTAAGTATTCACTTAGAATGTCCCATTGACTTGGTTTACCATAAGGAGGGAATCACACTTAGCTTCGATCACTTTGGCCCCCAGGCTTTTAGCCAATTCGAGACCTGCAATCATGGCCTCATAATCGGCCTCATTGTTATTCAATTTCACAGTTCTAATAGATTGCCTAACTACGTTTCCCATAGGTGGCTTCAACATGATGCCGAGTCCGAACCCCTTTTTGTTCGAGGCACCATCCGAAAAGAGGCTCGAGATTCCCGAGGAGGTCCCCGAGGTTAGTAATAATTCCTTTTCGACTTCGGGTATTAAGGCCGGCGTGAAGTCGGCCATTAAGTCTGCCAAAATTTGAGATTTGATGGTGGTTTAGGGTCGATATTTGATATCGTACCCGCTAATTTTGACGGCCCATTTGGACATTCATCCTGAGATCTCGGGTTTGTGCATTATGTTTCTCAATGGGTAAGTAGTTATGACACATATAAGATGACATTGAAAATATGGCTTTAACTTCCTGGAGGCGCTTAGTAAGGAGAACGCCAATTTCTCTAGGTAAGGATACCTTAATTCGACCTCGCCTAGAGTCCTACTAACATGATAAATAGGAAATTGCGTACCTTCCTCTTCCCCGACTAAGACTCCACTTACCACTATCTCGGATACCGCTAAGTACAGGTACAATTGCTCGTTTGCCTTCGAAGTATGAAGGAACTATAGACTCCAAAGGTACCATTTGAGTTCTTCCAAACCTTGCTGGCACTCCGGGGTCCACGAAAAATTATTCTTCTTATTCAATAATGAGAAGAACCGATGGCTCTTGTCGGAGGTCCTCGATATAAATTGACCCAGGTCCGCTATGCGCCTAGTTAGCCTTTGAACGGCCTTGACATTGTCCACCATGATGATGTCTTCTATAACTTTGATTTTGTTGGGATTGATATCGATCCCCCGATCGGACGTCGTGAATCAAAGAAACTTCCTGGACCTGACCCCGAATGCGTTTTTTCCGAATTCAGCTTCATATTGTATTTCTTCAGTAGTTTGAAGGTTTCTTGCAAATGTTCCAAATTGTCCTCTGCTCGCAGGGACTTAAATAACATATCGTCAATGTGAACCTCCATTGATTTTCCTATTTGTTATTCGAACACCCGGTTTACTAGGCATTAGTAAGTAGCACCCGCATATTTTTAGTGCGAACGACATTACGTATTACCAATAGGTGCCGAATTTGGTGATGAAGGAAGTTTTTTATTGATCGCCCGGGTCCATCCGGATTTGGTTGTACTCGGAATAGGAGTCGAGAAAGCTGAGTATCTCGTGGCCGGCCATCGCATCGATCATGCGGTCGACGTTAGACAAAGAAAAAGTCTTTAGGGCATGCCTTATTCAAGTCTTTGTAATATACACACATTCTTAATTTATTTCCCTTTTTAGGCACTACCACTACGTTAGTTAACCAATCTAGGTACTTAACTTCCCAAATGGAACCATTTTAAGGAGTTTGGATACCTCATCTTTGATGTATGCATGCTTGACCTCGAACTGAGGCCTCCTCTTCTATTTAACCGGGTGGAACTTCGGATCCAAGTTCAGCTTGTGAGTAGTTATTTCTGGCGGGATCCCTGTCATATCAAGATAGGACCAAGAGAAATAATCTATGTTAGTTATAAGGAATTCAATGAATTTTTTCGTGAGCTCGGGAGTTAACCCTGTACCCAGGTATACCTTCCTATTCGGCAAGTGCTTGAGCAATATGACTTGCTCCAGCTCCTCGACTCATGACTTGGTGGCATCGAAATTATCAGGGGCGATGAACGATCTGAGAACTCCGTAATCATCACCCTTGCCTACTTTTAGCTTCTCCAGTTCGGTCGGAGCCAGTGTCGGTGATTTCTATTTAGTTTCTTCCTTCCTAACCGACTCCGGGTTCTTGATGTTGAGAGGGAGGACATCGGGATCACCTCATCGACCGCGAATATTTCTTTTGCAGCCGATTGTTCTCCATAAACTGTTTTGATCCCTTCCGGTGTGGGGATCTTCAATGCTTGGTGTAGTGTCGAGAGTATTGCCCTCATATTATGAATCCATAGCCTTCCGAATAGAGCGTTGTACCTCATATCCCCCTCGATAACGTAGACTTTATTTCCCGAATGGTTCCGGTGGTGTTCACTAGTAGGGTTATCTCCCCTTTAGTAGTTTCACATGACATGGTTAATCCGTTTAAGACCCGGACCACGACAATATTTGGTTTTGTAGACCCAGCTGCTATACGACCCTTGATCTGATGATATTGGCCGAGCTACCTGGATCAATCTACACACGCTTAACTCAAGATTTATTTATCAGTACATAAATTACCAGGGCATTGTTATGCGGTTGCAGGATGCCTTAAGCGTCTTCATCGTTGAAAGAGATGGTCCCCTCCGGCATGTAATCTTGGGTTCTCTTTTCCCTTGTAATGGATACCTTAGTGCGCTTCAGCACTGGCCCCTGGGGGATGTCGACCTCACTAACGATAATGTTGATGACGTGTTGAGGTTCCTCTTGCCCGGTCTTCTTATTGGAGTGCCTATTCCTGAAGTGATTTTTGGCTCAATCACTCTGAAATTTCATGAGATGTTAGTTATTGAACAACCAGGCCACGTCTTCTCTTAGCTGTCGGTAGTCTTTTGTCCTGTGGCCGTGAGTTCCATGATACTTGAACATCAGGTTGGGGTCTCTCTGGGAAATATCAAATTGCAATGGCCCAGGCCACTTGGTATCTTTGATGCATCCAATGGTTGATATGATATCGGTAGCATCGACGCTGAAGTTGTTCTCTGATAGCTTCGGTGCCTCCCTGGACCCGACTGGCTTGTCGAAATCATTTTTCTCATGAGTCCCCGTCTATTATGATCTCGATTTCTTCTTGTTTCATTCCTCGCAGGGTTACATCCGGATCCGCTGCCCCTTCGATCTCCACTATACGGTTGATACCAATCTCTGCTTGGTCTTGGTTCATGATCAACGACTCTTTTAGACACGTCATTAGTCCTGATGGGATACAAGGACCTAGAGGGGGCCCGAGCTGATCATCCTCAACTCGGATTTTTGATTGATACCTGTTATGGACGTTAGCCTAAGTTACCACTAGGTACTCTATCAAATTCTATTTCAGTTGTTGTGAAGTCAAAGAGCTTTGGGGGTTGAGTCCTTAAGTGAATGCTTGAATGGCCCGATCGCCTGCAATTGGAGGCAGATCCATCTTTTCCATTTAAAACCTCAATACAAATTCCTTGAGCATTTCATTATCTCTTTGTTTCACTTTAAAGAGGTCTGATTTTCTGGCCTCGACTTTGATGGCCCCGGTATGAGCTTTTACGAAGGCATCTGCAAGCATAGCAACGAATCAATAGAATTAGGGGCCAGTTGTGATATCATATCATTGCTCCTTTAGAAACGGTTTCCTTAAACTTTTTCAGTAGAATCGACTCAATTTCATCATCTTCCAAGTTATTCTCCTTGATGGCGCAGATGTAGGAGGTCATGTGTTTATTTGGATATGTGGTCCCATTATACTTTGGAATCTCGGTCATACGAAACTTCTTTGGGATCAGTTTCGGAGCTGCACTCGGAGGGAAAGGTTTTTGAACAAATTTATTAGAATCCAGGATTTTTCAGTATCGGGGGTATTCCTGGGATTTGATCAACCCTGGAGTTATAGTTCTCCACCTTTTTGTCATTGGCTTCAATTTTCTTTTCTCCTGATTCGACCCACTTTGTCAAATCCTCAAGCATCTTTATTATCTTGGGGTTGGTCACGGGTTCAACTTCACCCGGCCTTTCAGTTGCTAGTTCATTCCTGCGGGTCTTTTCCCGGGATGGTTCAGGCTCAACTCTACTGAGGGCGTGACAATGGTTTTGCAACTGCGCTATCCGTGCCTATTGAGCCTGTAAAAATTCGAAGATCACCCGCAAATTGATCCCGTCATCTTCGTTGTCATGTGTACTCCGGGCTATCGATCGGGCTCCCCTGCGAATGCTGTTTACGGGGTCGGTAGGCATGTTTGGGTCAATATCTACATGTGAATTAGCGTCGATCAGGTCCGCGATTGGAACTCCATTAGGGTCAATAGGAGGCACCTCGTTGTTGGGCACTACATTGTTGTTCTCGCCATGGTGGCCAGACTCAATATCAATGTTCAGATGAACAGATTGAGAGTCTTACATTTTTAATTTGATCTGAAATTAAAATCTGAAAGAACAAGTGTAAAATAGAGTGTGTTATGGAAATTTGTATCAAATTACCACTATTATCCCTAACCCCACGGTGAACGCCAAATTGTTTACCCTAAAAAACGAATAACAATTGAATTTATATATGGTTTTAAGGATATGTGGATCAATTCAATACAAATGATTAATGACGCTAGATTAAGAAAATGAAATACGTAATAGATGACCAAAACAATGATAAGTGTGATTCCGAGCTCAGTTGATGGCTCGATGAAGAAACTTACCTCGATTCCAAGCTTATACTTGTGACGAACTTAATAACAAGAATAAGAACTTTGAACAAAAAAGAGAATTGAAATAAATTGCATTGATATGCATGTTACAATATGTCCCATGAATAATAATCTTTCTCCTTTATATAGTAGGTGAGATTTACCCTAAGTACAATTCTAATAAAGGTAAAAATCTTCTATTTTGCTAATCACTAATTTTCTGTCGATACAGGACAAGATTTATATTGTGATATCCGGTTGGGCACGGACATCACAGCCCTTTGTTAGTCGTGTGTAGCTGTTTGGTAATGCCCTCCGAAGTCTTAATCCTTGAACCGGACCTGGAGGACATGGCTCTGATACCCCCGAGGGCAGATGTTTTGCCCGAGGCCCGATACGAGGGCTCCTCGCTCTGACTCCGATTCATTACGGTCACGTTCTTGATCCATTTGGCTTACCGGGAAATCGAGATATTCGATGGGCCCGGATTTACCCATATATAATAGTTCATTATTTTGGAGCACAATTATGTTTAGAACACAAATTATCGTTTATTTTGTCCATATCAAACTTAAAATGTACATATTTTTTATCTTGTAATTGTTGAGGAGATAAAATAGCAACTAGTGCAAACTAATAGCAAGAATCGCAATATATATTCCTCGTGAGATTGATGAATTTCTTTATTTTTAATTTTAGTATAAATGATTTGAGTCATTTATCAAGTTGCTTATTTATGGTCAACATATTAATGAATGCCTGCAATATACTTGAAAAGGAATTAAATTTGAAACAACCTAAAAATATAATATTTTGTTGCCCCTAATAGTTGCTTTTCATGATGGGAGGTTTACGCCCATTGAAATTGAGGTACTTTTTCAATGCACTTCAACTTGTATTTGTGCTTAATCATTGTAAAAAAAATTGGAAGCAAATTATGCAATCAAGCCTTTGTTACTTTAATTTGCCTATTATTTTGGATCTTTTTCAATGTTTTCTAAATGCATGAGAGGAGAGTTATATGTAAAAATAATCCTGCTGCTCGAGATGATTATTTTGACTCTCCAAGTTGAAGGACCTTAAACAGTATTAACTATGTACAACATAAATTATCATTTGAAATCGAGATATTCGTCAGTTCAACAAGACAACCATGAAAGTGGGCATCTTTTTTAGAAGTGAAAGGAACAAACCCAGCTGTAAAATGAATAGTGAAAGAAAAAAAAAAAAAGACAAAGAAGGAAATGTATGCTGCACCAAAAGTCAGCAGCAACAATATACACAGTGTGAGGAAAGAAGAAAATGTGTGAGTTGATATCGGCGCATGCAAGAAAAGAAGCAGTGTTCATATTATGATATTTGCCTATAAATAGGTATCCTTTTCCTCAATTGTAAATCATTCTTCACAATATTCTTCTTTCTCTCTCAATATCAATAAAGATTTATTCTTTGTGTGGCCGTGGAGTAGGCAAAAATTGCCAAACCACATAACTCTTGTCTTGTTTTGCAAGTTTTTATTATTTTTCTCTTGAAATTATTATGTCTTTTATTTAGTCTAACATGCTTCCCAATAAGAAGTTTCATGTTTTCTAACTTTAGAACGTGTTATCATTTCTTCATTAGTTGCTTAATCTAGAAAATATTTCATTGTTATTCCCTAGACAAATGATTTCGTTAAAAACAAGGCCTTGCTTTAGACCAGATTACAATCAGCAACTTCAATCAATTAGGTTAACTTCCTCAATTGATACTATGATTTTGAGAAACTGGCAATTGATCATTTGCTTCTATAAGGTAGACCTATTCTCTATTTCGTATCTGCAACGATATTGTATACGGTTAAAATCGGGGTTAATGCACACCTCGATTTCAGGTGGATCAAATGAAGTAAGAGTATATGAGATCAAAATTTAAGCTGGGAACTCTTTGTATCAAGGAACCAATGGAGTTTTCACCATCGGACCTGATAAGACAGCACTCCCAGAATCCAGAACGACCTCCAAGACCTCGGAAAACAAGGCAAACAGTTGCACACGACTATTAGAGGGTCGTGATATCCGCATCCAACCAGATATCACGACGCTGATCTCTTCCGATGTCGGTAACAGATCAGTAATTAGCAAGAAAAGAGGACTTTATCGTTTTTAGAATTGCACTAGGGATGAAATTCTCCTACTATATAATAGGGAAGATTTTTATTTAATAGGACACATTATAACACCCAAACCAAGGCAATACAACTTCATTTTTACTGCTCTCTAGCTATAGCAAAGCTATGACTTTACTGTTTGTTATTCATTCTCTATTGGCTCCGAACTGAGGGTCCGATCAGGGGAAAAAATATTTGTCCAATCCAAGTGCATGATGGGCTGTAACATTACAAGTGGTTTGGTTATTCATTTTGTCTTTCACTCGTTTATCTAATATCTTTGATTTTTTGTGTTGAGTCAATCCATATATCCTTAAAATCACGTACAAATTTAATTGCTATCCATTTTATGGGTAAACAGTTTGGCACCCACCCTGGGTCTAAGGATAACAGTGGTGATATGATACAAATCTCTATAACACACTTTATTTTATGCTTGTTTTTTAAAGTCTCAATTTCAGGTCAGCTTAAAAATGTCAAATCTCAGTCAATTCACTTGACCATTGAGGCTAAGTCTGACCATCATGGAAAAAATGACAATCTCGTGCCTAGCAATGTGGTGCCTCCTGCTGATCCCAATGGAGTCCCATTCGCCGATCCAATCGAATCCAATTCAGAGGTTCCTATCGATGTCAACTTGCCAACTGACCCCGAAAAAAGCGTTTGCGCAAATCCTCGACCAATAGTTCGAGAAATGCCCGAGGGCGAAGGTGATGGGGTAAGGCTACGACTAATATTTGAAATATTTCATGCTCAACAGGCGGCGATAGCGCAACTACAGAATCAAGGTCACACCCCTGGCAGGGTGGAACCTGAACGGTCCCGGGAGAACACCCGAAGAAACAAACAAACCACGGAGAAGCCGAGTGAAGCTGAGCCTGGGATCAACCCCGAGATAATGAAAATGCTTGAAGCATTGACAAAGAGGGTGGAATCGGGTGAGAAAAAAATTGAGGCTAACGACCAGAAGGTGAAGACATATAATTCCATGGCCGATCAAATCCCGGGAGCACCCCCGATATTGAAAGGACCATATTCCAAGAAATTTTTGCAAAGCCTTTCCCTCCGAGCACGACACCAAATCCAATCCCGAAGAGGTTTCGTATGCCCGATATTCCAAAATATAACGGAACCACGGATCTGAATGAGCATGTGACCTCCTACACATGCGCCATCAAAGGAAACAATGATGAAATCGAGTCGGTGTTACTAAATAAGTTCGGGGAGACTCTGTCAAAAGGAGCAATAATATGTTACCACAACTTACTCCCAAATTCCATTGACTTGTTTGATATGATTGCAGATGATTTTGTGAAGGCTCATTCAGGGGCCATCAAGGTCGAAACCAGAAAATCGGACCTTTTCAAGGTTAAGCAAAGAGACAACAAGATGCTCAGGGAGTTCGTGTCAAGGTTTCAAATGTAATGTATGGACATGCCTCCGATTGCAGATGATTGGGCCGTTCAGGCATTCACTCAAGGACTTAACCACCGAAGCTCTGTGGCTTCGCAGTAGCTAAAAAAAATTTGGTATAGTACCCGACGATAACTTTGGCCGACGCCCACAAGAGGTACCAGTCAAAAATCAGAGTCGAGGACGACCAACTCGGGGCCCCTTCTGGGTTCGTTTATCCCATCAGAGACGACAACAAGTCTAAGAGAGTCGTCGACCATGAATCAAGGCCGGTCCGAGACCGGTACCAACCATACAACGCAGATCGAAGAGGAAATGGTTTCAGGCGTCATCCCTCAAGGAACGAAAGTAGAAGTAATCAAGGGCCCAATAGCCGAGTTTTGATGAGAAAAAATGGTTTTGACAGGCCGCTCGGTGGAAGGGAAGCACCAAGATTATCATTGTATAACTTCAACGTTGATGTTGCCAGCATCATATCAGCCATTAGGCGCATCAAGGAAACCAAGTGGCCTCAACCATTGTAGTCCGACTCTATCCAGAGAGATACTAAATTGATGTGTAAGTATCATGGCACTCACGGAAACAAGATCGAGGATTTTCGGAAATTGAGAGAAGAAGTTGCCCGGTTGTTTAATAATGGACACCTTCGAGAATTTTGAGTGATCGAGCCAAAAACTACTTTAGGAACAGGGACGCCAACAAAAAGACTAAACAAGAAGAACCTCATCATGCCATCAACATAATCATTGGAGGGGTCGATGTCCCCCAAGGGTCCATGATAAAGTGCACTAAAGTATCCATCACGAGGGAAAAACTCACCCGAGATTATGTCCCAGAAGGAACCATTTCGTTTAGTGACAAGGATGCCGAGGGCATCGTACAACCTAATAAGGATGCACTGGTAATATATTTAATTATTAATAAGTATCGAGTTAAACGTATGTTGATTGATCCAGGTAGCTCGGCCAACATCATCATATCGAGGGTCGTAGAGCAATTGGGGCTACAGAATCAAGTAGTGATAGCAGTCCGGGTGTGGAATGGATTTAACATGGCATGCGAAACCACTAAAGGGGAGATAACCCTACTAGTGAACACCGCCAAGACGATCCAAGAGACAAAGTTTTATATGATTGAAGGGGACACGAGATATAACGCTCTATTCAGAAGGCCATAGGTTCACAACATGAGGGTCGTACCTTCAACCTTACACCAGGCGTTGAAATTCCTTGCACCGGGAGGAATCAAGATAGTCTACGGAGAATAGCCGACTACAAAGGAAATGTTTGCAGTCGACGAAGTACTATCGGTGCCTGCTGTCTCAATATTAAGGAACACGGAGCCGACCAGAAAAGCCAAATTTAAATAGCAACCACCGATGCTGGTCCAAGACGGATCAGGGGAACGAGTAGTAGATGAACATGATGATTACGGAGTTCCGAGATCATTCATAGCTCCTGATGATACCGATGCCACCAAATCAACGGTCGAAGAGTTGGAGAAAGTCATATTGATCGAAAACCTATCAGATCGAAAGGTATACCTGGGCACGAGGTTAACCCCCCGAGTTTAGGAAAAAACTCATTAATTTTCTTAAAGCTAACATATATTGTTTCGCTTGGACCCATATTGACATGACAGGGATCTCGCCAGAGGTAACCACTCATAAGATGAGTTTGGACCCGAAGTTCCATCCGGTTAAGCAGAAAACGAGGCCACAGTCTGAGGTCAACATGCATTCATCAAGGACAAGGTATCTAAACTCCTTAAAATAGGATCTATTCGGGGGTTAAGTACCCAGACTGGTTAGCTAACGTAGTAGTAGTGCCTAAAAAAAAAGGTAAGAATGTGTGTAGATTACAAAGATCAAAACAAGGCATGCCCCAAGGATTCTTTCCCTGTGCCTAACATTGATCTGATGATTGATGTGATGGCTAGACACGAGATATGCTATTTTCTCGATGCCTATTCCGGGTACAACCAAATTTTGATGGACCCATGCGATCAAGAAAAGACTTCTTTTATCACTAAATTCGGTACTTACTGTTATAATATAATGTTGTTCAGATTAAAAAATGTCGGTTCCACCTATCAACGCCCAGTAAAATGGATGTTCGAAGAATAGATAGGGAAATCAATGGAAGTTTATGTTAACGACATGTTAGTCAAATCCCTGTGAGTAGAGGACCATTTGAAACATTTTCAGGAGACCTTTGACATATTGAAAACATACAATATGAAGCTGAACCCGAAGAAGTGCGCCATTCAGGGTCGGATCAGGAAATTTTCTCAAGTTCATGGTGTCCAATCGAGGGGTCGAGATCAACCTCGACAAAATCAAAGCCATAGAAGATATCACCATGGTGGACAACGTCAAGGCCGTTCAAAGGCTAACCGGGCGTATAGTTTCCCTGGGCCGGTACATATCAAGGTCTTCGGATAAAAGCGATTGGTTCTTCTCACTGTTGAAGAAGAAGAATAACTTTTCCTAGACCCCGGAATGCCAACAAGCCTTGGAAGTACTCAAACGGTCCACCCCCGCTGAACACTCTGAAGGTGGACATATAGTTGTACCTTTACTTGACGGTTTTCGAGGTGGCGATAAGTGGAGCCCTAGTCCAGGAAGAGGAAGGCATGTAATTTCCTATTTTACTATGTCAGTAGAATTCTAGGTGAGAGCGAAACAAGGTATACTCACTTAGAAAAATTGGCGCTCGCTTGACTAAGCGTCTCTAGAAAGTTAAAAACGTACTTTCAATGCCACCCCATATATGTCGTGACCTTTTACCCATTGAGGAACATCATGCACAAACCCGAGCTCTCGGGAAGGTTGGACAAAAGGGCCATTGAAATCAGTGGGTACTATATCGAGTATCGACCCCGAACCGCCATAAATCTCAAATTTTGGCAGACTTCATGGCCGACTTTACACTGGCCTTAATACTCGAAGTTGAAAGGGAAATATTGCTAACCTCGGGGACTACCTCAAGAATTTGGACCCTTTTCACGGACGGTGCTTCAAACGCAAAGGGGTCCGGGCTCGACATCGTGTTAAAACCACCTATGGGGAATGTAGTTAGGCAGTCTGTTAAAACTGTGAAATTGACTAACAATGAGTTCGAGTATGAGGCCATGATTGCAGGTCTCGAATTGGCTAAAATCCTTGGGGACAAGGTGATCGAAGCTAAGTGCGACTCCTTCTTTGTGTTAAATCAAGTCAATGGGTCGTTCAAGGTGAAAGAGGAATGAACATGAAGGTACTTAGACAAATTACAGGAAACACTACATCAATTTAGGGAATGGACCCTACAACACGTGCCTCGAGATCAGAACAACGAGGTCGATGCTCTAGCTAACTTGCGATCGTCAGCCGATGTCGATGAATTCAGTTCAAGAACAATAGTACAGCTCATGAAGTCTGTGATCGAAGAAGGCCACGCCGAAGTAAACCCAACGAGTTTAACTTGGGATTGGATGAACAAGTACATAGACTACTTGAAGACCGAAAAATTGTCCTCAGATCCTAAATAAATCGATATCCCTGCATACCAAGGCTACCAGATTTAGGTTGGTCAAAGGGACATTGTTCAGGGGGACGTTAGACGTCCCACCATAGATGCTTGGGGCAGGAAGATACCGAATATGCCTTGAGGAAAGTTCAGAAAGGCACTTATGGGAACCATTCAGGGACAGAATATTTTGTCCAAAATTTAATCAGGGATGGTTATTACTGGACCAAAATGGAGAAAGAAGCAAAGGACTTCGTACAAAAATGCGATGGCTGTTAGAGAAACGCCCCAATGATCCATCAACCGGGAGAACTACTCCACTCTGTCTTGTCCCTGTGGCCATTTATGAAAGTGAGGAATGGATATTGTTGGTCCCCTACTGTGGGAAAACGTTAAGGCTCATACTATTCATGATCGATTATTTTTCCAATGGGTCGAAGCCCAAGCGTTCGAAAAAGTCTTAGAGAAGGAAGCCATTGACTTCATCTGGGACCACATATTATGCCGATTCGAGATAGTGGCAGAGGTTGTTTGCAATAATGGAAAATAATTCATTAGCAGCAAGGTAAATAAAGTTTTTTAAAACCACAAGATCAACAAGATACTATCAACGCCTTATCACCCTAGTGGAAATGGTTAGACGAAATCAACAAACAAGACCATACTTCAAAACCTGAAAAAGAGGTTGATTGATGCTAAAGGGAAATCGAAGGAAGTCATGTCCTAAGTCCCGTGGGAATACTGTATGACCTCGAAGTCTAGTACCGGGGCCACCCTATTTTCGTTGGTCTAGGGGGACGAAGCCTTAATACTAGTCGAAGTGGGAGAACCGAGCCTCAGGTTCCAATATTTGACAGAAGAGTCAAACGACAAGGCCATAATCACTAGCCTGGAACTATTGGATGAAAGGTGGGAGGCCTCCCTGGTCCAGTTGGCCGCCCAGAAACAGCGAATAGAAAGATACTACAACCAAAGATCCAACCTCCGACACTTTAAGATCGGTAACCTGGTGTTGAAGAAAGTAATATTACACCGCCGAAACACGAATGAGGGAAATCTGGGTCTGAATCGGGAAGGACCATATCAAGTCATTGGAATTACCGGCAAAGGCTCGTACAAATTCGAAGCAGGAAACGGTATGCAACTATAGAACAACTAGAACGTGACACACTTAAAGTGGTACTACTGCTAAGGTACGAACTCAATTATTCTTTAATCATGTTATGAATCATACTAAAATTTGTAGGTAAACGAACAAAGATGGATGTGACTGTCAGGTTTGAAATCACGTATTACACTCTTTTTCCCTTGAACCGGTTTTGTCTCAAAATAGGTTTTTCGGCATGGTTTTTAATGGGTCAATAGTAAAACATGATAACTTAGATTTGTATACCGGGTTCAAACCGGAGTCAATGATCGTTCACTTCATGTCAACAGTATCTGAGCCCTCTCAAGCTCGACCTCGAATCCTAGGGGCCACTACCCATCAGACCAAGGTTTTTAGCAAGGAAAAAAAAGAAAAAAAATTGTATGCTGGAAGCTAAGGCTTATTGGTTAGGATTCATTATAAGGGCCAAACAGTCGTACGAACCATGCTCGCATAGTCCACTCTAGGCGTGATACACGTTTTTATGTGCTTTCGATCATGTACTTTACACACTGAGAAATGAATGAAAGTTTTGCCTTGCTATCACACATTGTTTGTTTCTTCAATTCTGGATCCTAGAGCCCACAGGCTACCTATACTGTAGGACTATCGATCCCAGAGGCTACTCCTGCTTAGGGACTATCGAGCCCAAAGTCTACCCTTATTCGGGGACTACCACCCGAAAAACATTCGGATAGCCCGGGCTAATGAATCCTAGAGGCATCAAACCTATTAGGTGGTTCCCAAAAAAAAAAGGCTACGACCGCCCTAAAAGTGGCTCAGAGACGTCCGAAGTTCGTAATTAGAAAGTAAGTCCTTTACAAAAACTCAAAATCTACTAAAAGGTTACCCTCAACAAAAGCATCGTCTAAAAACACTTAAGCATCTTGGGAACCTTCGGTCGCACCGAGGTTTCAAAGCCACGAGCAAACAGAGTTGCATCAAAGTTGGGTTTTGATCAAACTTCCAAAAAATGAATACCCCAGAACTACATCTGATTCTATGCCAAGGCACCAAAAATAATACACTAATAAAAGATGCTAGAAAAATAAAGACACGATATTGCCAGAAAGGGAAAAATTTCATATTTATATATATATGTATATATACATATATATTTCAAAATATATTTACAAAGTCCCAATTAAATGGCCCCAACATGAACAAAAAAAATATACATAAGGAAAAACAAAAACTGGAAAGGTACTAAGGCCTCTACACCTGGTCTTCACTGGGGCCCGACTCTTCGCTAGAGCCGTCGGCATCACCCTCAGGATCGTAAAGCTCATTTTCCTTAGCCTCGAGCTTCTTAGCTTCCTCTATCTCGGCCAATAAGTCGAAGCCTCAGGCATGGATCTCTTTGAGGGTCTCTCTTCGGGACAACGACTTCACGTATTAAGCCTTTGTCTTTAGGTGGGACTCGGCTGCCTCCACATCGGCCTAGTATTGGGCCACCATTTCCTTGGTATCAACGGAGGTTGTGTCCAATTTGAACTTCAGTGTCTCATCTTCTCTTCCAAGGGCATCACATTCTGCGACATCCGAGCTTAACTGTGCTCAGAGATCATCATTCAGCTAAGATCAGTTATCAGCTTTGTACTTCGCCACCCAGAGTTGGTTCTCAATCGATGCCAGCTCCGCCTTAGTAGTTTCCTTCTCCGAAGCCAGTAGGTCCATCCTTCACTTCCATACTTCAGCCTTGACCTTGACCTCGTTCATCTCGACTTGGAGCTAGTCGATCAGGTCGATCTTCTATTGGACCTGCGAGGTTGTGTTATTAGTCACCACGACTAGCTCCTCATTTTTAGCTTCAACTAACTTTACCTTTTCAACCAGGTCGGCATGTTCCCACTTTCAGGAATGAGGCCTCTTTTTGAGCTTTGTCCAGCTCGGCCTGGAGGTCTTTAAGGGCCTCGTCCTGTTGCTCAGTAAGGAACACGTACATGTCCTTCTTCCGGACCTGTCTTGGGGCTTGAACTCGAGCTGGCGGATTTCATAGCAATACATGAGGAAGCTTTCATGATAAAGCATCGAAGCTTGTAAAAAAGTGGAAATAGTAAGAAACATCAAGGGAAAACTTAAAAGGGATTCATAAAGGGAGTATGAAAGTGTTAGATCCTTACCCGGTTCAGCACCTGTTGCGCCTCTGTCACGACCCAAACCGATGGGCCGCAATGGGTACCCGGTACCTTACTCAATCAAGTACCAACATAATGTATTTTTTTGTATCATACTATCATAGGTAAATGAGCCAGAGAGGCTATCGTGATATAAGTAAAATAAAATATAGAGAAATACTCAACATTGGATGACCCAACATGTAATCCAAACTTATACATATGGCGTACGGGCCTATAAGGTCGGCATGACCCTTTATATAATCAAACATAGGCCGACAAGGCCATACAAGAATCCGTATACATGACATCTGTCTACAAGCCTCTAAGAATACATAATATCGTTAAGGTTGGGACAGAGACCCTCCATACCAAACAATACACATTTAAATCATACTGATCAAACAAACAACTCCGGAATAAATGGAGTGCACAAACATCTTTCGCTGAGCTGATCGCCTACTTGGAGGACACTCGGCCTGTCTATCGGGACCTGCGGGCATGAAACGCAGCATCCCCAGGAAAAAGGGACGTCAGTACAAATAATGTACCGAGTATGTAAGAAATGAAAATCAGTAGACAATAGACATGAGAGAAACATGGAGTAAAAGACTCGACATGTAAATATGAATAGCTCTGTGAAATCCTTTAATATTTATAATATTATGCATATACATATAAATGCCATGTCTTTCATAGGTACATGTATTCATAACATCATCAAGCCTCTGAGGGCATCCCATCATATCATCTCGGCCACTGTGGGCAAAATCATCAACGTATACCAGCTGATCAGGTGGTGGAGCGTATATAACGCCATAAACTTTCCCACATCCCATATATATATATATATATATATATACATATATAGGTTTATATAACGCCGTCTGAGTCATGGGTTAATGTACATGTATAAATAAATGCAATGCATGAGAAGTATATCAATAAAATCTCTCGGCATGTCATAAGACCATCATACCTCTGATTGATATCATGAAACAAACTTTATCAACTTACGTATTTTCTAAGACCCATGAACAGACGATAATAATAATTCACATGGGGAATCATGAATATAAACACCCTTAGTATTTCTATGAATATAGTAATTTATGAAAACCGTGCGTTTGCTCGTTTTTTTTAATAATTTGAATCATGCCAAAAGAAATAAGTGATAGCCTTAACACACCTGGATTAGGGAAAAGTCTGTTTGATATTCCTGGAAAAGGTTGCACCGCACTCCCTTAGAATTGCAAAATCTCACGTTGCTAATGTGCTAATAATTCTCGTTGGAATTATTTGATGTAGGGATTTGTTGAATAATCATGTTGCTACTGTTTTGTAGTAATTTTCCACGAAATTGGTAACCATTACTAACAAAGTCACCTTACAAATCTTCAAACCTCACGTCTGATTGCCTATATTGTGTAACTTACGTTTTTGAAAGGGCTTACAGAATGCTGGAGTGCATATATTTTGTATAAATCATGTTCAAGTTCAAATGGTTTAAATATATATAAATCTTGTTAAATGCTCTAAAATGGTGACACCTTGCCATGTCTTATATTAGTCATTAGTAGCTTTTAAACTCATGAGCTACCACGTTAAAGGTAAGTCTCTCAAAGTTATCCAATTTTTTTAAAATTTATTAATCTCCCACTAACCAATAATTAACCAATTACCCACATAATTATCTCAACTTACTAAGAATACTACTTACTTTTAACATACCTTATACACCTTATTATTATGGCCATGGGGTACCTTGTATGCTACTAGTCCATAAATACCGGGTATTTTAGTTCGGGCCGT
The DNA here is from genome assembly GCA_005239525.1 of Nicotiana knightiana. NCBI lineage: Eukaryota > Viridiplantae > Streptophyta > Magnoliopsida > Solanales > Solanaceae > Nicotiana > Nicotiana knightiana. The sequence continues at coordinate 48,895 of ML429614.1, forward strand.
ATTTTATCCCGAAATGTCAAACCTCAATGAAATTTATTTTCTTCGACTTGATTCCCTCTCAACTTCACGAATTAACTCTTTTCTTGTTTGAAATAACATAATGTTTATAATTTCAAAAATAATCCCATTCCCTAACATACGTTGATTAACTTACGAGGAAACTTTAGCGTACGAAAATGCGGGATGTATTATCTCATATCCAAGCTTTCACCAATTTTCTTATGGCATAATTTTACGTACGAAAACATGGGGTGTAACATCATTCCCCTCTTTTGGAACATTCTTCCTCGAATGTTGTCTGATGCACTTATCATTCTCATAACCCATAGCTCTTGCGAATACTTTAATACTTTTCTTGCCATTTAGGCAACCGTTCTTTGAATAAATCCAAAGGCCATGGCATTCCCTCCTTTAGGCCTCTTTCTCACACCACGGTCTGGTGTCGGAATTCATCCAATCTCGTAACTCTTGCTATCTTCTGTCATGCATCCTGTACAACTTTTTCCTTGTATGTGCGCCTAAGCGACTATCCTCTCCTTTATCCTCTAGTTTTTAGCCAATCTCTAGGCCTCACTTTGTAAGCATATACAGAGCTTAATAAGTTGTCCCTCTGGGTATCTATATTGAAGTTCTTCGCTCGATACTTTGTTGAACTTACAAATATTGTTATATCTTATTTCATAGACCTGGTTATTCATTCGTATAACTTTACTGCATCTAGGTAGGCCCTACTATACCATAACTCTCACCTTGGTTTTATTGTTGTCGAGGTCTGCTACCCAATTCCAGGTTACTCTCCCGCTTCTCATCATAAATGTATAAACCCAAGTCCTCCAGTGCTTTCTTATTATTGTTTATCTAAGGGATGAAATCCTTATCTCCTCTCATACGCTTGAACTTTATCCATCTTTTGTCGATTCACCTTAACGTTGATTTATAATCTACCACCGATAACTTAACCTCTTATGTAACACTATCGCTAGGGCTCATTTCTCATCGGGGAACATCTGAAATGATTAGACTGATCCGCCTGGGGCGATACCATGCTTTCATCCGCATCTCACAGCATCCCAATGTGATTCACCTCACGTGGTTATTTTAATTTCCTTTCCAATTCATGAAATCCCTTTCTTTTCTTCGTCATACCATTACTCAATCGAAGGCCCAAACGCCTTCCTTTACCCTCATTCTACTTACCAGGGCATCATTTCATCTTTTCTAAATGTTATTAGTCTTAGGCTCCTTTGAGTTCATTCAGGCTATAGTGAGCTTTGTCTAACTTAGAGAAACCATCTGCTCTTCTTGTTTTCATGGACTTAATCCTGAGGATTTATCCATTTTCGTTACCTTCTCACTCAGCCTTTCTTATCCTTACTCCTGTTTTCTAGAACCTTGTTGCTTCACCATACAATATCTTGCGACCTACACATATCTATTTATATTACTTGCAACCTTTCAACTTGCTTTCATCATGGATTACCTTATGCCATTCTGGTCGCGCGAGATATCAAATCGTCTCTAACTCTTCTTTACTCTCTTATTAGACCTTTCGGTACTTAGAAACCATAGGCAGGAAGATATGCCACTGACGACACTGCTATCATTCCTGGATACTGAATCCCCATGCTTCTAGCCTTCTTTCCGAAGTATGGACTATTCATAGCCTTCTGCATTTGAGTATCTCGTACGTTGTTCCCTTTACCTTACTTACTTTAAAAAATTTCATATATCTTCTATCTCTTTTACGACCTCCCTTCCACATAGGTATAATTCACGTCTATAACTTGAAGCTCTATTATAATACCTGCACCGCTAGTGCATGCACAATCCAAGTAGGAGTTTCATGCTGACTTCTTATAAGGCTGGTACCTTAGGTTTTATCGTAGAGCTATCATAAAATATAGCTACTGTACTATCTCTCTTGCACCTCTGATATTAAGAGTGATTCTACAATGTTCTCAATCACGATGTCCATAATTTCCTGGGTCCAATAATCAAGCTCCTGATTTACTTAGTTGATGTAACTCTTTAGTTTGCTCTTTCCTCTGATCAAATTTTATGTAAGATTAAGCTATCTTTCGATATACGGCTCATGGTGTTAGTTATTACTTTATCCCTTCAAGGACACTATGGAATATTCATGATTCAATCTTCTAACAATTCGATCCGGTGTCTGTGACCTGGGGTCAATTCTTTCTTTTAACTTATACCAGAGTCTTCTACGATTGTATAATTATCAACATATATGCTGCATGGATAATACTCCGAACTCTTAAGTGCGTTCATAATGTAACTAACACTGGATCATTGATCAAAAAATTCCTTTTGTTCCTTCTCAGCTTTCTTTAAACGTAAGCTATTACTTTTCCTGGTTTTTTCTGCCCCCTTGTTGAGTGCATACTTAGCTTATCTTAGTTCCCACACATGCCAGAGTTTTCGGGCAACTCATATGATCTCGAATATTAATTTTGGTTTTACTTCCCATTCATTATCCACGGTAGGTGCACTTTCTTTGGAGAGCTTACAATTTTGTTGTGCGACTGTTGTTACACGACCATTTTCTCTTTAGTCCACTGTGCTTAGGTTGAAGTCTTCTTCCTTATTTCCTCAACTAGTCTTTCATTGTAGTATTTAGGGAGGACTTTCTGACTCTTATAAAGCTGTGAGCTTATTACATCGTATACTCGGCGAAATTTTTGATGTCCTTCCTCGTCTATAATTATCCGTAGTTACTTATTTCCACGCCCTTGTGCTTGTAGGGTTGCTTTTGAACTGATATTTTGACCATCTTCACAGTGGAACTCTCTTTTATATCTGTAACATCCCTACAATACCTTTAGCTACCTAGACTCCTATTTGAATATATCTCAAGTATTATAATAACGTCACTACGAGGCTGTATTCTCCATGTTGGGTTCATTATGTTTATCTTCCATGATCTGTTGATTTTTCCATAACCTCTTGTCTAGTCATGACTAGGCTCTTCCTGAATCAACTACTAACTACTCGTTGGCCCATTATCATATCAATATTTCACGTAAACTTTCTTGGGTTATTTCCTTTGTCTTAACTTACCTCTCGTACTGGCTCTTTTTTTAAATCCCGGGCCGGAACCCTTATTTCTCCTCCTTGACGTCGTGCTTACATAATGTTTTGGAATTGTAGCATATCTGTAGGATTGAGATAAGTGCAATCTCATCCCTTTTTCATTTTAGCGCATTCTTCCTTTACCACTCCATGATTACGAGAACCCCTAAATTCTGACTTCACGCCACATTGCTCCATATTCCCCCCTTTAAGGGAGTACTAAGAGCTGGAGCTACGATGATCTACCTATAGATGTTTTACCTCTTCATCTTTGGCATTTTTTCACATCATCGATTACCCTTACTCTCCTTGTAGTAATGCTTTTTGTACCAAGGATAACAACATTTCTTACTCGCGCGGATGACACTTAGTGTAACTGGCGCACATAGCTCCTTAAGCTTAACTTTGCTCATATTGATTTCTTTAGGGAAGCATCTTCCTGAATGACCTTTAAAGGGTATTCTTTTTTCGTCCATTCTATTATCACAATGCAATCTTTGAAATTCTCATGATGCCGACTATTATCATATCACTCAGTCCCCAATTCACGTTTGGTTCATCTTGTTCACCAGCCCATACTGATTTCTATTATTCTGGGTTCTAACTTTTCCTTTCAGTAGTTGCGTTGGAGTCACAAACTTATTTTTCGAAGTGAGTATATGACTTATGTCATATACTCTTTTGTTGTCCTAAGGCCTATCACCTCTCGTCTCTCCCTTCACTTGACAATAGATTCTGTAACACTCTACTATTGTCACCCATTTATCACATCTCACTCATAATTCTTCCTTATCTCTCTTCTCATTACTCTGCTAATATTTCTGCCTATCCCTTTCTTGTGAAAACTTCAACAAGACATTCTTTCATTTTTATCTTTCCTTTCTTCATTCATCGGCTCTTCGGGTTGCTCAATGCCCTCGCTCTACTAGGGGCGAGGGTCACACTAGGGTAATATTTATCCTTTCTAGGCTTTCAGTGCCTATCTTCAGAATTGTTTTTTGATCATGCTAGTATTCACATATGTGATGACCCAAGGGGTCATATTATAAATTAAGACCCCATTCCAGTCTCATTATCCTTAAAAAGACTAATTATAATTACCTCAATTTTCGTGCCTAGTTCGAGCGTGAAAACCGCAAGCTTTTATGTGAAAATATAAGAAATAATATTTTTTGGAATTTAAAATTTGGTTTTAGTTGACTTGGTTCAACATTTGGAGTGAACGGACCCGAATCTGTGTTCCGACAATCCCGGGAGGTCCGCAATAAAATATGGGACTTGGGCGTATGCCCAGAATTAGATTTCGAGATCCCTAACCTCAGAAATTAATTTTTGAAAGAAATTGTTTTGCTGGATTCTTAATGAAATAAAGAAATGAATTAATATTTAAAACCGTTGGTATCGGGCCCGTATTTTGATTCCAGAGCTCAATACAGGTTTGTTATGATGTTTGCATCCTATCTGTGAAATTTGGTAAGAATCGGAGTTGAATTGACGTGATTCCGACGTCCAGTTGAGAAATAGTGAAAGTTGAGTGTTCTTGAGAAAAATGATGAGTTTTGAGGTTAAATCCATAGTTTTGGACGTTATTTTCATGATTTGATCGCACGAGCAAGTTCATATGATATTTTTAGACTTGTGCACATGTTTGGTTTAGAGCCCCGAGGGCTCGGGTTCGGGTAGGCTTCGAGATGTTTTTAAATTTGTAAAAATCTGCAGGTGCACCAGTTCTGGTGTGCCCGCACTTGCGAGCCTTTGGCCGTAGGTGCGAGCTCGCAGGTGTGAGCGGAAGACACAGGTGGGACCAAGCATGGGTTCTCTCTTTTTCGTAGGTGCAGACCCTTCAGCGCAGGTGCGAGACCGCATAAGCGGTAATGAAGTCGCAGGTGCGACCCAAGCTGCCCAGCTCCTTTTCCGTAGAAGCAGAGTTTCTCCCGCACGTGCAGAACCGCAGGTGCGACTCAAACACCGCATGTGCGAGGGTCGGGCAAATAGTTCATATTAATTAGAACTCCAACCTTTTTCTTCTAATTTTTTACAAGGTAGAAGACCTAGGGCGATTCTCTCTAGGCGTTTTCTTCCAAAATCATAGGTAAGTGTTCATTAACTATTTTCTTTCAATTACCCAATGTTTTTCATCACTTTTTAATCCAAAATCAAGAATTTTCATGGTAAAAATTGAGGGTTTGGGTAGAATTACGGAATTTTGTATGAATCGAATTTTGACCTCGAATTGGGGTCGGATTTCGAAACTAATTGCATATTCGGGCTCGAGGGTGAATGGGTAAGCGTAATTTGGTCCAAATTCCGAGTTTGGACCAAGCAGGCCCGGGGTCGGGTTTTTAACTTTTTTTAGAAAACTTAGGAAAATCATAAAGTTTTAGTAAAGTTACTTCCTTTAGCCTTAATTAATGATATCAAGCTAATTATGATTAGATTCGGGTGTGTTAGAGGTGAATTCGAAAGGAAAAGCGGTAATTGAGCAGTGAGTGGCCTGCGGATTTGAGGTAAGTGCTTGGTTTAACCTTGAGTTGAGGGAATAGGAATCCCCAACTTAAATGTTATGTGAATTTGCATGTGTATGGTGTATAGCTGAGGTGATGAGTATCTATGCACCACCAAATTCTCTGTTAAACATGATCCTTTCCGCGTTTCCAATTATTTGCTTCCGGGCTTAATTGTTTCATGATCATTGATGTTTATATTTCGATTTGGATTCGTTAACTTATTGTTAAGTATTGTTCCAAGTATTTTGGAAGTGTTGGCTGTTCTCTTAGTTTTGTTATGTTACATAAGGATTGAGCTGGATGTCAGTGTTACAATATGTATATAATTTCCGGTTGGTTTCGTTGTGAAAAGATAATTGATGAAGTTTATGAGTTTTACAGCTTCTGTTTACAATTGTTGATACAAAAATATTGTGAAAGACTTGTCCTGAATTGTGAAAGTTTCTGTAAATAAACTGATATGATATGTCTGGTGGGAGCGGGTTGCATGCCGCAACAATGAGTGATAAGGGTGGACAAGTGGGATCGGGTTACACGCCACAACAAGAGAAGTAAGGGTGATATATATATATAGGAAGAAAAAATAAGGGTGGACAGGTGGGAGCGGGTTGCGTGCCGCAACAAGGAGCGATGAGGGTGAATATTTATGTTTTACTGATTTTCGAAAATAAGGATTTGGAAAACTTCGGTTTTATTAAAAAGGTTTTCATACTCTGATTTTATTGTGATTTAAATTGATACTTGGAAATTTTGAGGAATTGATTATAATTGACATCTGAAAAGAGTTATAAGAGTTGTTTCTTTTATTTACTATTGCATGTTATTGGTTATCGAGTTTATTGTTACTGTTCCTTTATTGCTTTATTATATATATTGTTTGCAGTTTATGTAGTTAATTCCCCGTCGTAGCCTCGTCACTACTTCGTCGAGGTTAGGATCGGCACTTACTCAGTACATGGGGTCGGTTGTACTGATACTACACTCTACACTCGTTTGTGCAGATCCAGGTACCGGCCAGAGTTAGGAGATCTTAGTAGTTGAGCATTTTCGTTCGGAGACACGAGGTAGATCTGCTGGCGTCCACAGATTCCTGGAGTCTTCTCTTTAGTTTATAGACGCTGTTTTATTTCGTTCGAAACAAACATATATACTTCTTCCAGTCACTATTTGTAGTATTATTAGTAGTTCGTGAATTGTGACACCAGACCCTGGGGTAGTTTTATAGTGATATATTTAGTTTGTGGTTCGGTTTAATCATTGCTCGTTATTAGTATTTCATGAAGTTATTTAGTGGAAAGTATTAGATTTGTAGTTATTTCGAATTGTTCTATTATGTGTAAGTAACTTTAAAGGAAAATGGTTGGTAAATTTCTAACATTGGCTTGCCTAGAAAGTATTGTGTTAGGCGCCATCACGATCCCGTGGTTTGGGAATTTGGGTCGTAACAACATCTAATTGAATATTCTAGAGTGCATCACTTGGGTGTCTTACAAGGAGATCTATTAGCACATTTGTAATATCCTTTGAAAAGGTCAACTAATACAAAGAGTCCATTAACCATTTTGGGTTACTCTAACCCCAGCCGGATTCTGATATTCCGTCCTTTTCTTAAACTACACCTGTTAACCCCCATAGGGCATAACTGAGATGGGTGCGACCAATTGTACATACCTCTATTATTCATGAAGGTAACTCAAAATGCTTATATCTCTCTTCCTGAATTGTAGGTATTGTTCAGCTCTACTAATGAGGTACGTTGTACCCTTCTTCACCTTGCTTCTTCTATTTGTTGAAACTTGTGTCTACCTTTCGGTTATATTATTCCTTTTTTTTAACCATAAGAGTGGATAAACATTCTTGCCTTAGGGATCCTAATCAAGAAACTTACATGTCTTAGTACACACATGGTCTGCTGAATACCTCATATTTATTCATCATAAGAATCATGAAAAATTGCGTTCTCCTAACTAAACTCTTCCATAGCCACATTCAATCTCTTACCAACCGTCTTTCTGGATGTAGGTATCATTTTATTAAGAATAGAAGTTAGGAGTTTGAATTCTTATAATTGAGCTCTATCACACGATCTTGAGTAAGAAAAAAGAGTGACAGTCCTAAATGCCCTGTAGCCTCCTGCTTATAATTATGGTGCATGACACACCCATAAACAAGACTCTACTAGACAGAACTTGTAGATTCCCTAGAACAGAACTTCTCTGATACCACTTTTGTCACGACCCAAACCAATGGGCCTCGACGGGCACCCGGTACCTTACTCAACCGAGTACTAACATAATGTATCTTTTCGTATCATACTATCATAGGTAAATGATCCAGAGAGGCTATCGTGAGATAAGTAGAATAAAACATGGAGAAATACTCGACATTGGATGATCCAACATGTAATCCAAACTTATACATATGACGTATGGGCCTATAAGGTCGGCATGATCCTTTATATACTCAAACATAGGCCGACAAGGCCATACAAGAATCCGTATACATGACATCTGTCTACAAGCCTCTAAGAATACATAATATCGTAAAGGTTGGGATAGAGATCCGCCATACCAAACAATACACATCTAAATCACACTGATCAAACAAGCAACTCCGGAGCAAATAGAGTGCACAAACATCTTCCGCTGAGCTGATCGCCTACTTGGAGGACTCTCGACCTATCTATCGGGACCTGCAGGCATGAAACGCAGCGTTCCCAGGAAAAAGGGACATCTGTACAAATAATGTACCGAGTATGTATGGAATGAAAATCAGTAGACAATAGACATGAGAGAAACATGGAGTAAAAGACTCGACATGTAAATCTGAATAGCCCTGTGAAATCCTTTAATATTTAAAATGTTATGTATATACGTATACATGTCATTTCATGCATAGGTACATGTGTTCATAACATCATCAAGCCTCTGAGGGCATCCCATCATATCATCTCGGTCACTGTGGGCAAAATCATCAACGTATACCAGCTGATCAGGTGGTGGTGTGTATATAATACCATAACCTTTCCCATATCCCATATACATATATACGCGTATATAACGCCGTCAGAGTCATGGGTCAATGTACATGTATAAATGAATGCAATGCATGAGAAGTATATCAATAAAATCTCTCGGCATGTCATAAGACCATCATACTCTTATTAATATCATGAAACGAACTTTATCAACTTACGTATTTTCTAAGACCCATGAACAGACGATAATAATAATTCACATGGGGAATAATGAATATAGACACCCTAGTATTTCTATGAATAGAGTAATTTATGGAAGCAATGCATTTGCTCGTTTCTTTTTTTATAATTTGGATCATTCCAAAATAAAGAAGGGGTAGCCTTAACATACCTGGAGTAGGGAAAAGTCTGTTTGATATTCCTGGAAAATATTGCACCGTACTCCCTTAGAATCTCAAAATCTCACGTTGCTAATGTGCTAATAATTCTCGTTGGAATTATTTGATGTAGGTATTGGTTGAATAATCATGTTGCTACTGTTTTGTGGTAATTTTCCACGAAATTGGTAACAATTACTCACAAAGTCAACTTACAAATCTTCAAACCTCACATCTGATGCCTATGTTGTGTAACTTATGTTTTTAAAAGGGCTTACAGAATGCTGGAGTGCACATATTTTGTATAAATCATGTTCTAGTTCAAAAGGTTTAAAGATATATAAATCTTGTTAAAGGTAAGTCCCTCAAACTTATCCAATTTTTTAAACTCATCAGCTGCTACGTTAAAGGTAAGTCCCTCAAACTTATCCAATTTTTTCTTTAAATTTATTAATCTCCCACTAACCAATAATTAAACCAATTACCCACATAATTATCTCAAATTATTAAGAATACAACTTACTTTTAACATACCTTATACACCTTATTATTATGTCCATGGGGTACCTTGTATGGTACTAGTCCATAAATACCGGGTATTTTAGTTCGAGCCGTATTTTATCCCAAAGTATCAAACCTCGATGAAATTCATTTTTTCGACTTGCTTTCCCTCTCAACTTCACGAATTTACTCATCACTTGTTTGAAATAGCATAATGTTTATAATTTCAAAAATAATCCCATTCCTGAACTTACTTTGATTAACTTACGATGAAACTTTAACGTATGAAAATGCGGGATGTATTATCTGATATCCGAGCTTTCACCAATTTTCTTATGGTATACTTTTACGTATGAAAATATGGGGTGTAACAACCTCGTTAAAGAGACTTGCCACCTCATTCATATTTTCCTGGTCCTCCTCGATGGCCAGACATCGGAGATAGCTGGCTACACCCACAGGGGAAGATAAGATTCGGGCATCCTCCGGCTGTGAGAACAACCATCCTCTTGCGCTCGGGGTCCACAATCGATGTAGGAAATTGCTTCACCACTCTTAGGCTCGTACTCAGCCCATCAGTTACCGAAGTCACGTCTTTCTTCAGGATCTCCAAGTGACCCAGCCCAGAGAAATCTTCCAATGGGGACATGTCCATGTCGTTGAAGAAGGAGTGGAAAGGATCGTGTGTACCCCGAACTCCTTCACTTGACTTTTCGTTACACCTTTGGGCCTCTTCAAGCATGGACTCGGTATAGAAGGGAATTTCAATGATGTCTATCACACCAGTCGTCTCTTTCAAAACAAGAACGACTTCTTGGGAGGTCCTAGCCTCCGTCTCCACTTTGGCCTTCCGAATCGGGGGATCTGCCTCGTGGCCCCTTTCCTCGATCATTGCCTGCTCCCCGACAGGGGTCAATCCATGGGCGAAAAATATGTCATCTTCTTTGGGATCATCCCTGAGTCGGTGCAGGAAGTTAGAGTCCGGTACCCTGGACTTAGTATTATTCTTGGTCTTACGATCCCGGGTGGCTGCCCTCTTTTTTATCTCTGCCTCAGGATTCAAGGAATCCGAGGAATTTCTTTTCCTCTTCTTATCCTCCGCAGCAGCCCCGGGTTGTCCTAAAATAGAGGGTTCAACGGGTAAATACGTATCCTCATCCCCGTCCAGCAGCCTAAGTTCGGTGCTCTTAGGCAAACCTACGAGGAGAAGGAAAAATTCAGCATTATATAAGCTTGGGGCGTAATAATAACTATTCAGGGGAGAGCCTTACCATGAGCATGGGCCTCCCATTTTCCCTTCGAAATTTTGCGTCACGTGCGCTCGTAGTATGAAATTTTCTTGCATATTCCTTCGATCCACTCCTTGAGCTGGGCGATTGCATTAGAATCCCGGACAACAGCTGTATGATCATAAATACTGGCGAAGAGAGAAGAAATAAAGGGAAATTAACTTTTAAGGAAAGACTGCACTTACGAGATGCATTCCACTTCTCGGGGAATGGCAGGAACTGAGGAGGGATCATGTCTTCAGTTTTTACTTGAACAAAATTCCCCTACCAACCTCGATCTTGATCCTCGTCGATGCTCGAAAAAGGGGCCTTACTGAACCGGCGAACAAGCTTAATTAGTCTCCCTTAGAAAATTCGGGGAATGTACAAATGGAGTAGGTGGTCGAGGGTGAACCAAGAAGATTTGGTGTTATTCACAAAATGGCATAAGAGGATCACAATTCTCCATAGGGACGGGTGGATTTTCCCGAGGCACACCTTGTTTCTCTTACAAAAGTCTAGGATTACTGGGTCTACCATGCCCAGTGTAAAAGGGTAAGTGTAAACACTTAAATACCCCTCCACGTGGTTAGTAATATCGTCCTTACGCCCGGGGACAACCACGTCCTTGCCTTCCCCTTTATAGTCCTCTCGGACTACGGGAAGGGTATCTTCAGTAACGGAGCATATGTATCTCCATGCTCCTTTACCTCGGTCTTTTTTGACAGAGGATTTATCGAACTTGAAGTCATCCTCGATAGAACAACCCCAGAGTATGAAGCTTTTCATAGGAGGATCTGGAGCCACCTCGGGAGCATCCACCTCGACATTTGCGATCGGGTGGGAATACGAAGGGGCCGCTTGATGTGGTACAGACATGTAAGTTTTGTCCATTATGAATCTAGGAAATGTATGAAGGTTTGAAGAAGGCGTATGAAGATTTTAAGGTTAGAAATGAAGATATGAAGTTCTAGGTTTAAAATCCAAGAAAAAATGTGAAGATTGAAGGTTAGAGATGAAGATGTGAAGGTTTAAGAAGCAAGATTTGAGAAAGTTGAAAGTCCTTACAAAGTTTGAAGGTAAAATCTAGGATCAGAAAGTGATAAAAGTGAAGGGGGTTGAAGATTTTAAATGGGAAAATGCAATCATTACGCGACGTTTCACATTCGAAGACAACCAATCGATGACCAACACGTGTCTGAAGTTAGAACGACGCAATTGATGAGACGTTTCAGCTTGTCGTTCACCTCGGTTGTAATGTACAAAGGAAGGAATCGGAGTTCATCTATCATTCCCATCATTATGGCAAACCTACTCTCTGGGAAATGAGGAGATTATCTGTATACGGTTGAAATCGGGGTTAGCGCAGACCCCGATTTCCGGTGGGTCAAACGAAGTAAGAATATATGAGATCAAAATCGAACCTGGAAACTCTTTGTATCAAGGATCGAACAGAGTGCTCACCATCGAACCTGATAAGACAACACTCCCCGAACCAAGAACGAGCTCCAAGACCTCGGAAAACATGGAAAATGGTTGCACACAACTATCAGAGGGCCGTGATATCCGCACCCAACAGGATATCACTACACTGATCTCGCCTGGTGTCGGTAACAGATCAATAATTAACAAGAAAGGGAGATTTTTACCTTTTTTAGAATTGTACTAGGGATGAAAGCCCCCCACTATATAAAATGGAAGCTTTTTATTTAATAGAACACATTGTAACACGCAAATCAAGGCAATACAATTTCATTTTTACCGCTCTCTAGTTATAGAAAAGCTATTACTTTACTGTTTGTTATTCATTCTCTATTGGTTGCAAACTGAGGGTCCGATCAGGGGAAAAACTATTGTCCAACCCAAGCTCAAGTTGGGCTGTAACATTACAACTGGTTTGATTGTTTATTTTGTCTTTCACTCATTTATCTAATATCTTTGATTGTTTGTGTTGAGTCAATCCACATATCCTTAGAACCACATACAAATTTAATTGTTAGTTTTAAGGATAAACGGATATAAGTCTGCAACAACCATCAAATAGTACAATAACAACAACATACCCAGTATATTCCCAACATGTGGGGGTCTGGGGAGGGTAGTCTGTATGCAGACCTTACCCCTGCCTAATGAAGGTAGAGGAGTCCGAAACCTAATTGTGGTTTTTTTGGACTCCAGCGACCATCATAGGTAAAAAAAAAGGCTGCACACTATTTTATATATAGCGCGGTGAATAACCGCTATATTTGAACTTAAAATGGGCGGGAAGGTATAGCGCGCACATGTACTGTGCTAGAGTATATAGCGGTATATATGCATGGTATACCTATATAACAAAGCGTGCCTTCTCCTTCCTTCCCCACATATGCGACTCCCTCTTTCCTATTTTTTATTCCAGTGTCGGTCCCCTCACCCTATTTTTAACGAAAAAAGCTTGGTTGGAGCCTACCGGTCCCACAAAAACTATAGATTCTCAGTATTATGGTAAGCTGACATCGTATCTAAGGCGTTATCGCGTAGTCGGTTGCTCGTTTCGTCTCCAAATCATTAAACATTCAACTTTCAAAAAAATTAAAATCGAGGTATTCTGACGTAATTAATTTGTTATTTTTTATCCGGATTATATTATTAGTGTGCTAAAAAAATTAGTAGAATAGAGAAATTATTATTTTATGAATACTTAATGTTTTTAGTTGTTATAAAAAATGGTAGTTAGTTAGTTTTTATTGTGGTATATGTATTTTCGTGATTGTTTGGTGATTAAAGAACATATAAAATATTAAACTAACATATAAAATGATAAACCAACATATAAAATAATAAATTAACATATGGAAAATGTATCAACCTAAGTAACAATATAGTAAAAATATCGAATAAATTTTAATATTAAAGATATTGCAATATATTTAAAGATGTTAAGAAATTAAAAAGAAAAATACTTTAATTGATATTGTTCAATTTACATTCATCGTCATGGAGGTTCCGCCTGTGCATCCCAGACCTGCATCGCTAAAGCTAGTGTTTCTACATGCCGACCATAGGTCTTCATACATATGGGATGAACAGTGTTTGTCCTAGACATTTTGCACCAAATGTATAGACGTTTTTGTGGGAGTTCATTAGGGCCCACCCACTCCATCCCCGTATAGTTAGACGCCTTCAGTATACGGGTTTCAACAGGATCATGGAGATCGGTCGGTTGCAGTTCAACTGGGCGTTTATCACGACTATGATAGAGCGGTGGGGACTGGAGACGTACACGTTTCGTTTATCCATCATCGAGGTGGCCATCACGCTTGAGGACGTGGAGGTTCTTTTTGGCCTGCCGGTTGATGGGTTACCTATAGATTACCCGCATGCTCTCAGAGACTATAGGGGATTACATTACCTGCATATGTTATAGTGGCTCACCGGATTTCAGCTAGCGGAGGAGACGACATTGAGTGGAGCCACTCGTTTGCAGCTGACGCCCGTACGGAAGCATCTGGAGACGAAGGATGCGGTGATTACGGATGATTCACCGCTGGAGGTTATCGATCGACACACGAGATTGGTGCTGCTTCTGATGTTTGGTGGTGTACTGTTCCCGAACACTTCGGGAAACCTAGTCAGCTTGAGATTTCTACATCATCTTGAGTGGCTAGATGATTTACCTGGTTATAGCTGGGGTGCAGCTGTTCTAGGTTGCCTATATAGGCAAATGTGTCGGGCGTCCATGGGCACCCAGAGAGACGTTGCCGAATTTTTACCGCTGTTGCAGGTGAAAAAATAGTCAATTCTTTTCATGATTGTAACATACATAGGGTGAGAATACCTTAAATTTTACTTCCACAATCTATGTTAGGTTTGGGCCTGGGAGCGGTTCCTGCAGTTCCATCCACCTCTACCACCCATCACTTCGGATGCACCACCTCCACCGTTTCTCCCTTTAGCTTCGAGGTCGATTGATAGGCGAGGCTACGAGACACGAGGTCGAGGCTCGACACCATCTCCCTTATTACATGGATTTGTTGGATTTGCTTGAAGGTGTGCAACTACATGTATTCTTAAGTTTACTTGGCTTGGGTTATATGTGTTGCGTTTACTCACGATTCGTGTGTTTGATTAATATTTCTTATGGAGGCTATACAATGACGCGATCATGGATGGTTTGCCCAATTATTGCTCCCCCGGTCGAGCTATGTGGAGCTCTTCTATCCCACTGATATGTCTCGATATTGTCGATAATCATGCCACCGAGCGAGTCCTTCGCCAGTTTGGTCGACCGCAATTTGTACCTATTCTGTCCGCTTATCTTAGGACACATTACCAGCGGGATGATCGTTCCAGGGTTGACCAGACATACTTGGACTGTCTAGAGGCCCAGATTGAGGTTTGGGACCAGATGTATGACCTGATTCCTCCACCCCCTGTACCTGAGTGTACGGACGATGAGGATGAGCATATGGGTTGGTATCACAGCGTTATGCGACTTAATGTCAGGAATCCCGTTTATTGCGTTGGTGGTGGTACATTCATACGCTGGGAGGCATGAGGCACTGGTATGTTATTTGTTATACTTACTTATAACGTTAAATTATCATTCCGTAATTAATATGTTACATGTTATGCAGGCCATTGGATTACATCAGGAGAGGGAGCGGCAACTTTGCACGAGAATGGCTGTCAGGTTACAGACTTGGATGACCGTACATTGAGGCATGCCCAAGATGATGAGCGATTAGGATACAAAGATGCTTATGTGCCGCCAGAGGAGTACCATCATGAGCCACCAGTTGATCGTGAGCGTGGTAGACGTGGCAGGTGTGGCCAAAGAGGAAGGGGTGTCCCACGAGGTCGTGGTGGTCGGCGAGGACGGGGTCCCCCACAAGAGGGCGTTGAAGCACCCGTGGAGGATACTAGAGATGATCATCCGGGTGACCACCCTGGGCCACATGATGCTCCTCATGATATGCCGTCATTCAGCCTTCAGCTATCGCCAGGGACTTTGCAGTTGACCCCGTTAACTCCATTGTTGATCGCGGGCACGACCATTATGAAACAGGAGTGAGATCAGTATTTTCCTGATCGACAAAGGCCATCGATAGTTGATGAGGATCGTACGATACAAGAGATACATAGTGGGTGACGAATGAGTTACGGCTCATCATCAGGGGCTGTTGAGGATGTTTCACATACTTCATCTACTCCAGTGCACCCCGATGTTCTGACAGAGCAGTGTGTCGCTACTCAGGTGCAGGTTTGTTTGTATTACTATTATTTCTATTTGTTTTTATCTCATTTATTAGTCATCAATATCTAAAGCTTTTTATTTTTTTTAAAAACATTATCATCGCTTGTCACGGAGGCCACTTTGTGCGATACTGACATGCCAGAGACGAATGATTTTATTGAGGAGCCCGCCGAGACCATGGTATGACCATTAAATTTTTTTTAGCTAACACGTACATTAGTAATTTATATTTCATATACTAAAATATCTTATTATTCTGTAGGTTACTGCTGGACCGACGATCGCTTCTACCAAGTCTGCCAGCCTTCCCGACAATCATGCTGCAGTGCATCCTCCGATATAGAGGCGACGTGATGAGGATGATCCTGATAGTGTAGCCAGGTGGGATGAGATATGCCTCAGGCCAGCCAATGCTTTAAAGCATACAGGCTGTGGGACACAGTGACATTTATTATTATATGTATATATGGCATTAAATATGTAATAGTAACATTATTTATGCTTCACATAATTTGCGCATGTGTTTTTATTTCTCGGGTTATTTATTAGTTTAATAAACGAAAACTTAAAATAATTTAAATTCGGCACAATTAATGATGATACATGGCACGTAAAATGTAAAGATAAAATACTAAACTCAACACATCCATGTGTTTGTTTAGTCACTATCACCCATTATTCTGTGCTTCAACCACTTAAATTTTTCTTCCAACCTATTTTTTTCTTCTTCTACCTCTTTTAGTTTCTCCTTCACTGTCGCAAGTTGCTGTTGTAGTTTAAAGATATGGAGTTCGTATTCACCGGTCATATTTTAAACATAGTGCAAACATGATTTGTAGTATTCCTGGTTAATGGGTTCATCATACCATTATTGAAACTCACATTGATTTTCGTCCTAGCAATGGGGATTATAACACAACACTGTTAATTAATATGTTATATAAAAAATATTAACAAACATTTTTTTCCAAAATAATAACTTACAAGTTGTTGACAGATCCAGCGTCTGCGCCCCAGATTGCAATTTGGCCAACCAGAATTCAAAATCGCACGTTTGCCACAGTAACACCTTGGTATGTAATTGCGTCCAGACATTTCGTAATACAAGAAAAATAAAAGATTAATGGAAAGTTTTTCTATTTGTTTCGTTAAGCGCAAATGATAACTAAAATGTGCTAGGCTTTTATAGGCAGCTAATACACATAATGCATATTGGTGGGGTGCTATATTTCGCGTGATAATGATTCTTTAGGGTACAAGACAGATTTTCCAGAATGACAACTATTTCAGGTCGACGAGACAATACACATAACGCATATTGGTGGCGCGCTATATTTCGGGTGATAATGATTTTTTAGGGTACAAGAAAACTTTTCTAGAACGACAGCTTTTTTAGGTCGACAAGACAATACACATAACGCATATTGGTTGCGCATTGTTTTTGCGTGATAATGATTCTTTAGGGTACAAGACTGCTTTTCCAGAACAACAACTTTTTCAGGTTGACAAGACAATACACATAACGCATATTGGTGGTGCTCTATGTTTCGCGTGATAATGATTCTTTAGGGTACAAGACAATTTTTTCAGAACGACATTTTTTTCTAGTCGACAAAACAATACACATAACACATATTGGTGGCGCGCTATGATTCTTTAGGGTATAAGATAGCTTCTTAAACTAAAACAAGAGATCTATATTCAAATACCATCTGAAGAAACATTACAACATCCATCTCAAAAATACCACTAACATTTAATATGTGGTTCAAGAAGAGGCAAAAGGGTGAAGGTTGTTCAACAGATCCCCATGGAACACGTATTAATATTATCGATCCCTACCTTAAAATAATATTCTAGGTTGCTATACTGATTTGGTTGATAACAAGTGGTATGGTGTTCTACGTCCCTTGAAAAATTAGCCTATCAATATACACACTGATCTCAAAGCTACAGGGCACAATATTGAGGGCGAAGCGCATTCTTGTGACGACCCGGACGGTCGTTTTGAGTGTTAGTGACCCGATCCCCTAATAACTTCTTTCACCATTTTTATATCTGCTTATGGGACTTGTTGGAATGATTTGCGAAATTCGGACAGTTTCTGGACATATAGTCCCTATATATAAGTTTAAGCTTTAGAAATCGTACCGTAGTTGGAACTGTGTGAAGATGGATCCGGAATGGAATTCCGTCGACTCGTTTATATCCGTTGGGTTATTTTGGGCTTAGGAGCATGTTCAGAATGTGTTCTCGAGGTCTGTAGTAGATTTAGGCTTGAATTGGCGAAAGTAAGAATTTCGGCGATTTCGGCCGATAGGTGAAATTTTGATATCGGGCTAAGAATGGAATTCCGAGAGTGGCTGTAGGTCTGTAGTGTCATTTATGACCTGTGTGTAAAATTTGAGGTCATTCAGACTAGTTTTGATATGTTTCGGCATCGGTTGTAGATTTTGGAAATTTCATACGTTCTTAGGCTTGAATCCATGCATAATTGGTGATTTTGATGTTATGTGATGTTTTCTGAAGGCTCGACTAAGTTTGGATAAGGCATTAGGACTGGTTGGTAAGTTTGGCTGAGATCTCGGGGGCCTTGGGGATGTTTCGGATGCTCAACGGGATGAATTTGGACTTAGGAAACCAACTGAAGCATTGCTGGTTCTGGTGTCTCGCACCTGCGGATGGGGAGCCGCATGTGCGGACACGCATGTACGGGCAGGGGCTTTGCAGGTGCTTTCTTGGCCAAGGTCATCCAGTGCTCGCAGGTGCGGTCTGGGTTCCGCAGGTGCGGCCCCATCCTTGTTAGTCAGTTTTCGCACCTGCGATGGATTTTTCGCAGGTGCGGTCAAAGAGTCGCAGGTACGGAATTTCTGGGCTGTTTATATAAAATCCGATGGTTTGAAATTCATAATTTCTAATATGATTTAGATCTCGGGAAAGTGCTATTTTTGAAGAGATTTTCACCAGGCAATTTGGGTAAGTGATTCCTACTCGGTTTAGACTAGTTTCCATGATTATACACTTGAATCTACCCTTTAATTTCGAATTTATGGTGAAAAATTTGGATAAAGTTCATAGGCCAAGCTTGTGAGTTTTGATCGAGATTTTGATATCTGATTCGAGTAATTCTTGTATGGTTACATTCGTGAGTGAATGGGTGTCCAGAATTTATAACTTTTACTTGATTCCGCGACGTGGGCCCGGGGGACTTTTTGGGGAATTTTCCAAATTTCGCGCATTAGCTTCGAACTAATTAGCTATATTGATTTCTTAAAGTGATATTTACATTATGCAATGGAATTGAATAGATTTGGGCCATTCGGAGTCAGGTACTCGTGGCAAGAGCGTGGTTTTGAGTTGAGTAAAGCAGTCGAGGTAAGTGGCTTGCCTAACTCTTTGTTGGGGACTTCCCCTTAGGTTGTTTTGATACTATTTGTTGTATAGATGCCGTGTACGTGAGGTGACGAGTACGTACACGGGCCATTGTTGATAAAAATTCCATTTTTCCTTCCATGCCATAAATCATTTCACTCTTATTTCACTGTTTATTGTGCTAATTGTGTAGTTTATATTAGGAAGGAGCATGTCTACCTATTTTACCTGAATTCTCTATGTGATACTATGTGCACCATGCTTAGTTACTCCTATCCTCTGTCTTGCCTGTGATTTTTCTCCTGAACAGTTTAAATGAACCTTATCCGGCATTCATTTGCATTTCGTTTTAAATTGGGATTATGGACGTATTCCGGGAGATTCCCCTGTACTGCATATTTATTGTGGGACTATGGACGTATTTCGGGAGATCCCCCATGTACTGCATATTTACTTTGGGACTACGGACGTATTCCGGGAGATCCCCCTATACTGCATATTTATTTTGGGACTACAGACGTATTTCGGGAGATCCTCCTGTATTGCATATTTACTTTGGGACTACGGACGTATTCCGGGAGATCCCCCTATACTGCATATTTATTTTGGGACTACAGACGTATTTCGGGAGATCCTCCTGTATTGCATATTTACTTTGGGACTACGGACGTATTTCGGGAGATCCCCCCTGTACTGTATAATCATTTAGAACTACGGGACGGTATCCCGGGAGATGCCATGTGGTGATATATTGTGTTGAGCCAAGGATTTTCTTTACTGTAAAACTTATATTGTTTTCCTTAAACTGTTTATTGTAGACTTTACCTATCTTTTATACTGTTTTAAACTGACTTATTCAGAAATCCATTAGAGCCTTAACCTGACCTCGTCACTACTTGACCGGGGTTAGGCTTGGCACTTACTGGGTGCCAAATGTGGTGTACTCATGCCCTTTCCTGCTCATGTTTTTGTGTGCAGATCCAGGTACGAGATATCAGCCTCGTGGTTAGTTGCTGCTGCTGATTCTGGGAGACTGCAAGGTACTTCTGCCGCATCCGCAGAATCCTCCGAGTCTCCTTCTATTCTATCTTGTAGAAACGTTCTTATGTACTTTTTTTCCAATTTTTGTTAGAGCTACAGTAGTGATAGAAGCTTGTGACTGTTTGTGACATTCCGGATTTTGGGAAGTTATATTTTGTACGTGCCAAGTGACGATGTTTCATTAGTAGATTTACTTTATTCCTTCTTTATTTTATTGCTTCTGTTTAATATCTTATACGCAATTAGGCTTACCTAGTCATTGAGACTAGGTGATGTCACCATGCCTTTCGGAGGGTAAAATGGGTCATGACAAGTTGGTATCAGAGCGTCTAGATTCATAGGAGTCACAAGTCACAAGCTGGTTTATTAGGGTCTCACGGATCGGTACAGAGACTTCCGTATCTATCTTCGAGAGGCTATGTAACTGTTAAGAACAATCATATTTCTTCGATTTCCTTGTCGTGCGAGTTATTGACATCAAAAAAAATAAATCTAAAAGATTCTATTCTATTCTTTCCCACAGATGGTGAGGACCCGTATTGGGAGGACCGAAGACCAGGCACCCGATTCCCCTGCCAGAGCCTCCAGAGGCCAGGTTTGGGGAAGAGAACGACCATGCGGTGTAGGCCGAGCATCGACGAGAGCAGCGATAGAGGAGCCTATAGCAGCCCCAGCTGGAGAGCCGGCACAGGAGGTCCCTATTGCTGCTCCAGCCTTGCAGGAGACTTTAGCTCAGTTCATGAGCATGTTAAGCACTCTAGCTCAGGCTGGACTACTTCCGATAGCTCCCGCTACATCTCAGGCCGGGGGAGGGGTACAGATTCCCGCAGCCCGCGCTCCTGAGCAGAGGGGCCAGGTTGATCAGGCCCTGGAGTATATTCCTATGCCCCCAGTGGCTTCGGTATAGCATGGGACCAGGGTAGCTGCTTCTGAGGTAGAGCAGCTCAGACTTGAGAGGTACAAGAAGTACCACCCACCTATTTTCAGCGGACTAGCTTCAAATGATGATCTGGGTTTTCTTGAGGAGTGCCATCGTATTCTCCGCACTATGGGCATTGTGGATACCAGTGGGGTTTCTTTCACCTCTTTCCAACTGAGGGAAGAGACATATCAATGGTGGCATGCCTATGAGCTGAGTAGTCCGGACGAGGCAGCCTCACTCACTTGGACTCAGTTTTCAGAGATGTTTCGGCGAGAGTATGTCCGTCAGAGACTCAGAGATACTTAGCGTGCGGAGTTCGAGCAGTTACGCCAGGGTGCTATGACTGTGTCGGAGTATGCAGTCCGTTTCAGTGAGTTAGCTCGGCATGCACGAGCCTTGGTTGCCACAGTCAAAGAGCGGGTTCACCGCTTCATTGAGGCACTTCACCCTAGAATTCAGACCAGTATGATCAAAGAGTTGGAGATGGACATCACTTATCAGCAGGCAGTGAGTATTGCCAGGAGAGTAGAGGGCATGTTCGCCCGGGACCGAGAGGAGAGAGAGGTCTCAAGAGACTAGCCATTTTTCAGGAGCTCGTGCACCAGCAACACGTTATGGTAGGGGCTTTGGGGGTCGCCCTGTTCACTCAGCCCTTCCAGTAGCCAGCGGTATTTCGGCTCCTCCTATACCTCAGGAGTCCTATTATGCACTGCCAGCATCTAGTGTGCCTCCATTTCGAGGTGCTATTACCGGCTAGCCCAGCACGCCAGCTCTTATTCAGTCTCAGCTGTAGCGTCCTCTGAGGGCTTATTTTGACTGTAGTGACACTCTTCACATGATTAGAGATTGCCCCAGGGCTAGGAGGGATGCATCTCCACAGTCTTATCATTATCCACGTGCTCCGTCGGGTCCTCCGGCTATTCTTCCAGCCCCAGCATCCACTCCACCTCCTCAGTCAGCTCGAGGTGGGGGTCGGGTAGGTAAAGATTGCCCTAGAAGGGGAGGCCAGGCCAGATACTATGCCCTTGTGTCTTCTTATTTTGCTCCATATTTGGGGATATCTCGAAATTCCTTGAGTTCCCCTGTTTATGTATCTACTCATGTGGGAGACTCTCTAGTTGTGAACCGCGTATATCGGCCGTGTTTAATTTCTCTTAGTGGTTTTGAGACCAGGGTTGATTTGCTATTACTCAGCATGGTAGATTTTGATGTTATCTTGGGCATGGACTGATTGTTCCCCATTATGCTATTCTTGATTGTCACGCTAAGATCGTGACACTGGCTATGCCAGACTTGCCGAGATTAGAGTGGAGAGGTACCTTAGAGTATACTCCCCGCAGGGTAATTTCATTTCTTAAGGCTCAGCGGATGGTTGAGAAGGGGTGTGATACGTATTTGGTCTATGTGAGATATGTAAATGTTGATACCCCTCCAGTTGAGTCAGCCCCAGTAGTGAGGGACTTTCCTTATGTATTCCCAGCTGATCTTCCGGGTATGACGCCCGACAGAGATATTGATTTCGGCATTGATTTATTGTCGGGCACTCATCCCATTTATATCCCTCCTTACCGTATGGCTCTTCCTGAGTTGAAGGAGTTGAAGGAGAAGTTATAGGAGTTGCTTGATAAGGGTTTCATCAGATCCATTGTATCACCTTGGGGTGCTCCAGTATTATTTGTGAAATAAAGGATGGTTCTATGCGTATGTGTATTGATTATCGACAGATGAACAAGGTCACCGTGAAGAATAGGTATCCTTTGCCTCGCATTGATGATTTATTCGACTAGCTACAAGGTTGTAGAGTATTCTCCATGATTGACTTGCATTCTGGCTATCATCAGTGAAGATTCGGGAGCTGGATATCCCGAAGACTGCCTTCAGGACCAGATATGGCCACTATGAGTTTCTTGTTATGTCATTTGGGCTGATCAATGCCCCAAAAACTTTTATGCATTTGATGCACAATGTGTTCCGGCCTTGTCTTGATTCCTTCGTCATTGTGTTTATTAACGATATTCTGGTGTATTCCCGATCACGGGAAGATCATGAGAAGCACATGAGGACTGTGCTTCATACTTTGAGGGAGAAGAGATTGTATGCAAAATTCTCTTAAGTGTGAGTTATGGCTTGATTCAGTGGCATTCTTGGGCCACATAGTGTCTTGGGATGGGATCCAAGTAGATCCGAAGAAGGTGGAGGTAGTGCAGAGTTGGCCTAGACCGTCATCAACTACAGAGATCCGTAGTTTCCTTGGTTTGGCAGGGTACTACCGTCGCTTTGTAGAGGGGTTTTCATCTATTGCAGCACCTATGACCAGACTGACCCAGAAGGGTGCTCCACTCAGGTGGACTAAGGAGTGTGAGGAGAGCTTCCAGAAGCTCAAGACAGCTTTGACTTCGGTCCCAGTATTAGTGTTGCCTATAGGTTCGGGGTCCTACACTATCTATTGTGATGCCTCGAGGATTGGACTTGGAGCGGTATTGATGCAGGACGCTAGGGTGATTGTCTACGCATCCAGACTGTTGAAGGTGCATGAGAAGAATTATCCGGTTCATGATCTAGGGTTAGCAATGATTGTTCACGCCCTGAAGATCTGACGTCATTATTTGTACGGTGTTCCATGTGAGATTTTTACGGATCACCAGAATTTGCAGCAATTGTTCAGGCAGAAGGACCTCAATTTGCGCCAGTGGAGATGGTTGGAGTTACTAAAGGGCTATGACATCACTATATTATACTACCCGAGGAAGGCCAATGTGGTGGTCAACGCCTTGAGTTGCCGGGGGGAGAGTTTGGCATATCTTCCGGCAGTTGAGAGGCCCTTAGACTTAGATGTTTAGTCCTTAGCCAGTCAGTTTGTGAGATTGAATCTTTCAGAGCCTTGCCGGGTTTAGCTTGTGTGGTGGCTCAGTCTTCTCTTTATGACCGCATTCGAGAGCACCAGTATGATGATCCCCACCTTCTGGTTCTTCAGTACAGGTTTCGGTGAGGTGACGTCAGGAATGTGACTATAGAAGATGATAGTGTGATGAGGATGCATGGTCGGATTTGTGTGCCCAATGTGGATGGGCTTCGAGAGTTGATTCTTGAGGAGGCCCATAGCTCGCGGTATTCCATTCATCGGGGTACCACGAAGATGTACCAGGATCTGAGACAGCATTATTGGTGGAGAAGGATGAAAAAGGATATAGTGGAGTTTGTGGCCAAGTGTCTCAACAATCAGCAAGTCAAATATGAGCATCAGAGGCCAGGATGGTTACTTCAGCAGATTGAGCTTCCAGAGTGGAAGTGGGAGAGGATCACCATGGAATTTGTGGTTGGACTTCCTCGTACTTTGAAAAAGTCCGATGCTATTTGGGTGATTGTGGATCGACTAACCAAGTCATCCCATTTCATTCCGGTGTTGACTACATACTCCTCTGAGAGGTTGGCGTAGATTTATATCAAGGAGATTGTTCGCATCCACGGTATTCTAGTATCTATCATTTCAAACAGAGGTACACAGTTCACTTAACGGTTCTGGAGAGCCGTTCAGTAGGAGCTAGGCACCAGGGTAGAGTTGAGTACAGCCTTTCACCCTCAGGCAGACGGGCAGTCCGAGCGCACAATACGAATTCTTGAGGATATGCTCCGAGCCTGTGTGATGGATTTTGGAGGGTCATGGGACCGATACTTTCCACTTGCAGAGTTTTCTTATAATAACAGCTACCAGTCCAACATTCAGATGGTGTCGTATGAGGCTTTGTATGGTAGACGGTGCCGGTCCCCAGTGGGATGGTTTAAGCCGGGCGAGGCCCGATTGTTGGGTACAGATTTGGTCTAGGATTCCCTGGACAAGGTGAAGGTGATTTAGGAGAGACTTCGCACATATCAGTCTAGGCAGAAGAGTTATGCGGACCGGAAGGTTCGTGATTTGGCATTTATGGATGGTGATCGGGTTTTGCTTCGGGTATCGCCTATGAAGGGCATCATGAGGTTCGGGAAGAAGGGTAAGTTGAGTCCGTTATTTATTGGCCCTTTTGAGGTGTTGCGACGTGTTGGGGAGGTTGCTTATGAGCTAGCCTTACCTCCCAACCTAGCAGGAGTTCATCCAGTATTCCACGTCTCTATGCTCCGGAAGTATCACGGTGACCCGACTCATGTTTTGGATTTCTATTCTGTCCAGTTGGACAAGAATTTATCATATGTTAAAGAGCCAGCAGCTATATTGGATAGACAGGTAAGAAAGCTTAGGTCAAAGAATATTGCATCAGTAAAGGTTCAGTGGAGGGCTCAGCCAGTCGAGGAGGCGACTTGGGAGACCGAGCAGGATATGCGCAGTCAGTACCCTTATCTTTTCTCAGCTTCAAGTATGTCTCTATACTCGTTTGAGGACGAACGATTTTCTTAAGAGGGGGAGAATGTGACGACTCGATCGGTCATTTTGAGAGTTAGCGCCCCGATCCCCAAATAATTGCTTTCCCCACTTTTATATCTGCTTATGGGACTTGTCGGAATGATTAGTTGCGAAATTCAGAGAGTTTTTGGACACATAGTCCCTATATATAAGTTTAAGCTTTAGAAATCGGACCGTAGTTGGAACTGTGTGAAGACAGATCCAGAATGTAATTTCGTTGGCTCCGTTAGCCCCGTTGGGTGATTTCGAGGTTAGGCGCGTGTTCGGAATGTGTTCTCGAGGTCTGTAGTAGATTTAGGCTTGAATTGGCGAAAGTTAGAATTTTGATGATTTCGGCCGATAGGTGAAATTTTGATATTAGGCTCGGAATGGATTTTCGAGAGTGGCTGTAGGTTCGTAGTGTCATTTATGACCTGTGTGTAAAAGTTTAGTTCATTCGGACTAGTTTTGACGTGTTTCGGCATCAACTGTAAATTTTGAAAATATTATAAGTTCTTAGGCTTGAATCCATGCATAATTGGTGATTTTGATGTTATGTGATGTGTTCTAAAGGCTCGACTAAGTTTGGTTGAGGCCGGGGGGGCCTCAGGGATGTTTCGGATGCTCAACGGGAAGAATTTGGACTTAGGAAACCAGCTGAAGCATTGATGGTTCGCACCTGCGGATGGGGAGCCGCAGGTGCGGGCAGGGGCTTCGCAGGTGCGTTCTTGGTCAAGGTCAGCCAGTGCTCGCAAGTGCGGTCTGGGTTCCGCAGGTGCAGAGCCGTAGATACGGCCTAGTGACCGCAAGTGCGGCCCCAACCCTGTTAGTGAATTTTCGCACCTGCGATGGGTTTTCCGCAGGTGCGGTCCAAGAGTCGCAGGTGCGGAATTCCTGGGCTGTTTATACAAAAATCGAGGGTTTAAGTAAAAATTCATATTTTGAACTTGGGAGCTCGGGGATTGGAGATTTTTGAAGAGATTTTCACTTGGGCGATTTGAGTAAGTAATTCCTACTCGGTTTTGACTAATTTCCACGATAAAGTTTTTAGACCGAGTTTTTGAGTTTTGATCGAGATTTTGGTATCCGATTCAAGTAATTTTATTATGGTTAGACTCGTGAGTGAACGGGTGTTCAGAATTTATAACTTTTTCCCGGTTCCGAGACGTGGGTCCGGGGGACTTTTTCGGAGATTTTCCTAAATTCGCGTGTTAGCTTCAAATTTATTAGTTAGATTACTTTCTTAAAGTTATATTTACATTATACAATTGAATTGAATAGATTTGGGCCATTTGGAGTCGGGTACTCATGGCAAGAACATGATCTCGGGTTGAGTTGAGCAGTCGAGGTAAGTGGCTTGCCTAACTCTGTGTTGGGGACTCCCCCTTAGGTTGTTTTTGACATAAATTGTTGTGTGGGTGCCGGGTGCGTGAGGTGACGAGTACGTACATGGGCCATTCTTGCAAAAATCCTATTCTTCCTTTGAAAATTTTAAATTGTTTTTCTCCTCTTACATTGCTTTAGTGTGTTAAATTGATTAACTTATATTACGGAAGGATGCTTATATGTTTTCATATTAAATTTCCTAATTGACACTCTGTGCGCCATGTTTTAGTTAGTTTTTCCCTGCTTTCCTACCTATATTCAGATGTACTGTTAAAATTGATGTTTATTTGTCATTTACTTCGCATTGCATATTTAAATTGGGGACTGCAGACGTATTCTGGGAGATCCCCCTGTTACCCCATATTTTCGTACGTGGAAGTACGCCACAAGTAAATTGATATAAGATCGGAAATGAGATGTTACGTGTTCTATCTCGTGTTTTTCCTAAGTTTCAGTTAATTGACGCAGACGGGGGGTGAGATTATCTTGAGGTTAACATATTTCCGCTATTTATAAAAAGCGATAAATAAGTGTCATGAAGGATAAAGGGTATATGAATTAAAGAAAACGAGTTTCGTTGAAAGTGACCAATTTGGGATAAAATACGGGTTGAGCGATAATACCCGATAATTATGAATAGTACCATGAAAGGTACCATATGACCACGCTAGTATAATACATAAAATATATAAAGTATATTAAAAATAAGTAGAATTTTAAGTAATTTGAGACAATTTTTAAATTATACGGATAATTGATTAATTACCGGGTAACAGGACATTACCAGTTAACTAATAAGTGAATAAAAATTTAATAAATTAATTTCCCCCACCCAAAAACGTGGAAAAAGGCCACAAGGCTAAGAATGACTCTTAGTCATTCAAAGCCTAGGTGGCTAAGTCGGAATGTTAGGAATTAAGAGGTAAAAGACCTACAAAATCTGATCCATTTTCATTCTCACGAGACAAAGTAACAAAAATGCCTTTCTTTGTTTGAATCCTTCAAGAGCAAAAGCTCAATTTCTTCAACAAACAGAAGCTTAAAAAAATTCGTTCAAAGCATTTCAACAAAGCTTGATTCGTTCAAATAATTCAAGGAACAGAAGTGTAATTCCATCAAAGATTTTGCTGTTATAAAAAAAAGTACGGTGCAATCTTCGCCAAGAATATTATACGGAGTTTTCTCTACCCCAGGTATGTTAAGGCTAAGCCCTTCTTTCATCTTGGCATGATCTCGTAATTACACGAGTTTGATAACGAAGCATAAAGAAAAATTCATATTCCAGAATTTACGTATATTTTTCTAGTTTTGTAAGTTACAATA
The DNA here is from genome assembly GCA_005239525.1 of Nicotiana knightiana. Taxonomy (NCBI): domain Eukaryota; kingdom Viridiplantae; phylum Streptophyta; class Magnoliopsida; order Solanales; family Solanaceae; genus Nicotiana; species Nicotiana knightiana. The sequence continues at coordinate 77,267 of ML429614.1, forward strand.
TTCTCTTTATCGGGACTTCATATCCATTTGAGTATTTTCTTCTTCCATTCAAGAGAGCGTAGAGTCCATACATATTGTATTATAATATTTTCATTACCATCGAGGTATAATCGATGGGAAGGCCCCTATTGGGCAACCTATGATTAGTTGGTAAGTTATATACCGAGCCTACTGTGGCCGAGCGCCTATGAGCTAGCCCAGTTGATCGAGATGCAGAGCCTAGTATGGCCGAGTGACTATGAGCGAGCCTACTACGACAGATCATTTATATATATATATATATATATATATATATATATTTACCGAGCCTTATAGGGTCGGACAACTATTTTACTTATTATATTGAGATAATTGAGTCAGTATCAGCAGGCAAGCATACCATCAGTTATATTTGACTTCTAGCTACCTGCAATTGCTATATTATCAGTTTAGTTTCAGCTTTCAGTATATTGCCTTACATACTCGGTACATTATTCATACTGACATCCTTTTGTTGGGGACACTGCATTCATGCTTGCGGGAATAGATAATCAGTTTGACGAGCCCTCATAGTAGACGAGATTGACATTCAGCGAAGGATCGTTAAGACTCCACCTCATTCGGAGCGCAGCCGAGTCTATGAGTCATCGTGTCAGAGTGTTGCTACAGACTTATGGGTAGGCCGGTACCCTGTCCCATTTGTTGTCAAATAATCTTAGAGGCTTTATAGACAAAGGTTCATTTTATACAGCATGTCAGAGGACTTCACAGCCCATATGTATTCATGTTTTAAGAAAAATGATTCACTAATACAACGTTTTTCCACTTATAGTTATACATTACGAGTTGTGGCCATATTTCTCCATGATGGTTGCAGAAGAAAAAAATGAGTTATAGAGTGGTTCGCTCGGGCCAGTTCAACACCAGGTACCAGCCACGCCTCACTAGGTTTGGGGCATGACAAAGTGGTATCCGAGCAGTTCTGTCCTAGGGAGTCTACAAGTTGTGTCTATTAGAGTCTTGTTTATGGGTGTGTTGTGCACCACACTAATAAGCAGGAGGCTACAGGGAATTTAGGACTTTCACTCTTTCTTCTTACTCTATATCGTGTGGTAGATCTCACTTATAAGAATTCAAATCTTGAACTTCTATTCATAATAAGACGATGCCTTCATTCAGAAAGACGATCGATAAGAGATATAGTTGTGGAAGTGTTGAGTCAGAGGAACTCGATTTTACATGAGTAAATAAGAGGTCTTCAGCAAATCACGCGTGTACTAAAAGGTGTACGGTTCTTGATAAGGAGCTTTCAGGAAAGAATGTCTTGTTAAAGTTTTCAGGATAAAATGATAAACAAAAATATTAGCAGGAAAGTACGAAGAGGGATAATAAAGCATTATGAGTGAGATGTGATACATGGACGGCAAATAGTAGAGTGTTACAGAATCTTTAGTCAAATGAATAAAGAGACGGGAGGTGATGGGCCTTAAGATAACAAAAGGGTATAGGCCATATAGTCACATTCTCATTTCGAGAAATATTTTTGCGACTCTAACATGATTAACAGAAGGAAAAGTTAGACCCCAGAGTGATAGAAATCAGTATGGACTGGTGAATAAGGTAAACTAAACAGGAATTAGGGACTGAGTGATTTGATAATAGTCGACATCATGACAATTTCAGATTTCGTTCCGACGATAATACAATGGACAACTGAAGATCCATGATAAATTCAGAGAATGGTCATTCAGGGAGACGTTTATCTAAAACAAGCAATATGAGCAAAGTTAAGCTTAAGAGACTGTACATGCCAGTTGCGCTAAAGTGTCACAATCGCGAGTAAGGGAATTTGTTATCCTTGATGCAGAAGGATTATCGCAAGGCGAGTAAGGATCATTAATGTTATGAAACGTCGCCAATGATGAAGAGGTAAAACATCTATAGGTAGATCCTTGTGGTTCAGCTATTAGTACTCCCCTAAAGGGGGAGGGGAGGATATGAAGTGATAATGGCATTAAGTCAGAGTTAAGCGGTTCTAGTAATTATGGAATGGTAAAAGAAGAATGCGATAAAAAATGATAAAGGAATGAGTTTGCACTTATCTGAATCCTACAGATATGCTACGATTCTAGAATGTTATGTAAGCACGGCGTCAGAAAAAGGAAGTAAGGGTTCCTGCCCGGAATGTTATTAATAAATAAGGAGCCAGTGCAAGAGGTAAGTTAGACAAAGGAAATAACCCAAGAGATATTACGCAAAACATGGAGATGAGAATGGGCCGACGAATAGTTAGTAGTTAATTCTGGAAGAGCCTAGTCATGACTAGACAAGAAGTTACAGACAAATCAGCAGATCATGCAAGATAAATGTAGTAAACCCTAACATGGAGAATTCAACCTCGCAGTAATGTCATTATAATACTTGAGATATATTCAAATAGGAGTCGAAATAGTTACAGGTACCGTATGAGCGTTACATGGATAAAAGGAAGTGCCACTGGGAAGACAGTCAAAATATCAGTTCAGAAGCAACCCTACGAACACGGGGGCATAAAGGTAAGTGAGTAAGGATAATTACAAGTAAGAAAGAACATCAAAATTTCCGCCAGGTAAACGATGTAATAAGCTTGCAGCCTTGCAAGAGCCAGAAGGTCCTCCCTAAGTACTACAATGAAAGACGAGTTGAGGAAATAAGAAAGAAAACTTCAACCTAAACATAGTAACTAGAAGAAGAAATGGTCTTCTAATAGCAGTCTCACCACAATATTATATGCACTCCATAAGAAAGTGGTCCGACACCTATCATGGCTGATGAGAGGGAAGTTAAACCAAGTAATGGTCAAGATCATATGAGTAACACAAAACTTTCAGCATGCGTGCGAACTAAGATAAACTAAGTACTCATGCAACAAGTGGCAGAACGACCAGTAAAAGCAATTGCTTGCAATTAAAGAAAGTCGGGAAGGAATGAAATAAATTATTCGATCAATGATCCAGAGTTAGTTACATTATGAATGCACTTAAGAGTTCGGAGTATTATCCATACAGAATATATGTTGACAATTATACAGTCGTAGAAGATTCCGGCATAAGTTAAAAGAAAGAATTGAGCCCAGGTCATATTCAAAGGATTAAATTTTCAGAAGATTGTATCATGGATGTTCCATAGCGTCCATGAGGGTCTAAAGTAATAAATAATATCATGAGCCGCAGATTGGAAGATAGCTTAAGCCTACATAAAGGCTGATCAAAAGGAAGAGGAAACTATAGAGTTACATTAACAAAGTAAATCAGGAATCTGATTATTGCACCTAGAAAATTATGGACAGTGTGACTGAGAACATTGCAGAATCGCTCTTAATATCAAAGGTGCACGAGAGATAGTACAGTAGCCATATTTTATAATGTCTCTACGATAAAGCCAGTTAGAAAAATACTAGCCTCATAAGAATTCAGTATGGAGCTCCCACCGGATTGTATAGGCACCAGAGGTGCAAGTATTATAATAGAAGTTCAAGTTATGGACGTGAATTATAGCTATGTGGAAGGAAGGTCATGAAAGAGATAGAAGATACGATGCAAGATTTCAGAAAAGCATAAGGAAATGGTCGCAAGCCAAAATATGATAGAACGACAAGGTTTTAGAAAGACATTAGTAAGAATAAGAAAAGGGCAAGTGATAAGGTGACGAAAATGGATTAGTCCTCCAGATTAAGCCCGTGAAAACAGGGAAGCTTATGGTTTCTCTAAATTATAGAAAGATCAGTATAGTCTCAGTGAACTCAAAGGAGTCTAAGACTAGTAGCATTTAAAAGAGATGGAATGTTTCCCCGGTAGTAGAATAAAGATGTAGTTGTGATAGATAAAGGATCACGTTTGGACCTTCTATTGAGTAATGATTTGAAGAGGATTTCATGAATTCTATGGGATTAAAATACCCACGTAAGGTGAATTACATTGGGATGCTATAAAATGAGATTATGGAAGTATAGTATCGCTCCTAGTGGATCAGTCTAATTACTCCATGTGTCCTCGATGAGACATGGGCCCTAGCGGCAATGTATTACGTAAGAAGTTTCAAGTCTTCAAATGGTATATTGTAGAACAACACTGAGGTGAATCAACAATGGATGGGTAAAAGTTGCAAAGTACGAGATAATATTGGCCATCAGTCTTAAGATGAACAGTAATGAAGAAGCGTTAAAGGATTTAGCTTTATGCATACAAGATAAACAACAAGAGGAACCTGGAGTACGGTAGCAGACCTCAGTAACGATAAATCGAAGTAAGAATTATGGTATAGTATGGCCTACCTAGATATAGTAAAGCTAATGACGCCCATAGGGACACCTTGACATAATTTTTATATATGTTCATAAAGTAAAGCCTAGAGATTGGCTAAAATATAGAGGAAAGAGAAGATAAGAGTCGCATAGGCGCATATACAAAGTTAGAGTCGTAAAAGCTGCATGATAGAAGTTAGCAACAGTTACAAGATGAGAAGGATTCCGACTACAAGTCGTGGTGTAAGAAAGAGGCTTAAAGAGGGGGAATGCCCTGGCCTTTGGGATTCATTCACAGAGTAGTCTCCTAGATGGCAAGAGGAATACTAAAGTATTCGCAAGAGATATGGGTTATGAGAATGATAAGTGCATCAGTCAACATTCGAGGACCAATGTTCCAAAGGGGCGGATGATGTTACACCCCATGTTTTCGTACGTGGAAGTACGCCACAAGTAAATTGATATAAGATCGTAAATGAGATGTTACGAGTTACATCTCACGTTTTTCGTACGCTAAAAGTTTCGTCTTCAGTTAATTGACGCAGACTGGGGGTGAGATTATCTTGATGTTAACATATTTCCGCTATTTATAACAAACGATAAATAAGTGTCATGAAGGATAAAGGGTATACAAATAATTCAAGGAACATAAGTGTAATTCCATCAAAGATTTTGCGGTTATAAAAAAAGTATGGTGCAATCATCGCCAAGAATATTATACGGAGTTTTCCCTACCCCAGGTATGTTAAGACAAAGCCATTCTTTCATGTTGGCATGATCTAGTAATTACACGAGTTTGATAACGAAGCATAAAGAAATATTCATATTCCAGAATTTATGTATATTTTTTAGTTTTGTAAGTTACAATATTCGCTTTATCGGGACTTCATATTCATTTGAGTATTTTCTTCTTCCAGTCAAGAGAGAGTAGAGTCTATACATATTGTATTACAGTATTTTCGTTACCATCAAGCTATAATCAATGGGCAGGCCCCTATTGGGAAACCTCAGATCAGATGGTAAGTTATATATCGAGCCTACTGTGGTCGAGCGCCTATGAGCGAGCCCAGTTGGTCGAGATACAGATCCTAGTATGGCCGAGCCCCTATGAGCGAGCCTACTATGGTAAAGTAGTTATATAGTTATATATATATTTACCGAGCCTTATAGGGCCGAAAAACTATTTTACTTATTATATTGAGAGAATTGAGTCAGTATCAGCAGACAAGCATACTATCAGATTATCTTTTACTTCCAGCTACCTACAGTTGCTATATTATTAGTTTTGTTTCAGCTTTCAGTGTATTGCCTTACATACTCGGTACATTATTCGTACTGATGCCCTTTTGTTGGGGACGCTGCATTCATGCCTGCAGGTATAGAAAATAAGTTTGACGACCCCTCATAGTAAACGAGATTGGCATTCAGCGAAGGATCGGTAAGACTCCACCTCTTTCGAAGTGCAGCCGAGTCTATGAGTCATCGTGTCAGAGTTTTGCTACAGACTTATGGGTAGGCCGGTACCCTGTCCCATTTGGTGTCAAATAATCTTAGAGGCTTTGTAGAAAAAGGTTCATTTTGTACAGTATGTCAGAGGCCTTGATGGACCATAAGTATTCATGTTTTAAGAAAAATGATTCACTAATACAACGTTTTCCCACTTATAGTTATACATTACGAGTTGTGGCCATGTTGGCCCATGATAGTTGTAGAAGAAAAAAATGAGTTATAGAGTGGTTCACTCGGGCCAATTCGGCACCGGGTGCCAGCCACGCCTCCCTAGGTTTGAGGCATGACACCCCCAGCGCTGCATATTTAAATTGGGGACTATGGACGTATTCTGGGAAATCCCCCCTGTACTGCATACTTATATTTGGGACTACGAGACGGTATCCCGGGAGATTCCATTTGTGATACGTTGTGCTGAGCCGAGGGATCCATTTTACTATTTTATTTCAGATTATTCTTTTAACTGTCTACTTTAGGACTTATTTCTCTTCTGTACTATTTAAAATGTTTTATTTAAAATCGAGTAGAGCCTTAACCGGACCTCGTCACTACTTGACTTGGGTTAGGCTTGGCACTTACTAGATACCAAATATGGTGTACTCATGCCCTTCCTACACATGATTTTCGTGTGCAGATCCAGATTCGAGTTCTCAGCTGCGTGGCTAGTGGTCGTTGCAGCTTCATCGAGGAGACCGTAATGTATTTCTACCGCGTCGGCAGAATCCTCCGAGTCACCTTCCATTCCATCTTATAGAGACACTATGTATTTTCTTTTCCGGATTTGTATAGAGCTATAATAGTATAGAAGCTTGTGATTGTGTTGTGATAATTCGGGTCTTAGGGTATATATTGTACATGCCGAGCGGCGATGTTATGCTTATCTAGATTTTTCTTTTCATTTCTTTACTTTTATCGTATTTAATTAAGTTTTATCCGCAAACTTAGGCTTACCTAGTCGTAGAGACTAGGTGTCGTCATGACGCCTTTCGGAGGGTAATCGGGTCGTGATAGAAATGGTATCGGAATTTGATAATTTTAGTATGGTTGAACTTGTATCGAAATAGGTGTTCGGGTTTTGTATAATTTGTCGGGTTCGGAGGTGCGGGCGCGGGGGTCGAGTTTTGGGTCGATTTTTAGATTTTTATAAAGATTGAGACTTTATGATCCGGAATAGTTTCTTATGAGTTTTATTTGTACTTTGAAGTTATATTTGTTAGATTTGAGCCGTCCGAAGGTCATTATACCAGAGGAGTCCATTTTAGAGTATAAATTTGTCTTCTTTGAGGTAAGTATCTTGCCTAACCTTGTGTGGGGGAACTACCCCTTAGGATTGGGTCTTCTATGTTGACTGTAGTCCGTGTACGTGAGGTGACGAGTACGTGCTCGGACTTATGTGGTGGAAATTATCCTTTTAGGGTGTCTAGGTTCTTGTATTAATTGAATATGTGGTTGTACTTGTATGATTACGTTCCTAAATTTCTAGTTTCACCTTTACCTGCTTAATTAAAATTTATTTGCTTCATGATTCACTCTTATTGATATCCGATTCATATGTGCCTTAATTGAGACTGTTATCTTTTCCATTGCCATGTTGCCTTCTCCCTAACTGTTTATCCCTATTTGAAGTTGTAATTAGTCATTTTTGTAAATGTTCTCCCTTAATTGAGGTTATGGCGATCTTCTTGATGCCTACCTTTGGTTGAATTGGCTATATCTCTTCCGTAATTATCCAACCTTAAAAGAAGCTTAGGGGTTCTATGATTTAGTGAACTTACATTCATTTGGAATTATTGGACTCGTGTTAGTTTTCTTGTTGTTGAACCGTACAGTGTGGGACTATTGTTACATGTTATTTTCTTCCTTGTTGAGCTGTTCTTATCATGGCTAGTTTTCCCTTTTGTGGTTCTTCCTTGTTACTAGTTTTACCTTTCCTTGTAATCGAAGGTTCTTGAGTTGATTTATTTACCGTATCTTGTATTATTATAATTTGTTGTTGTTGTACTTATTGTGGTGATGCACGAGGTTTCTACCGTGCGGTTGTGGTTATTGTGATGCACGAGGTTTCTGCCATGCGATTATGGTTGTTGTGATGCACGAGGTTTTTGCCGTGTAGTTGCTGATATGTGGATTTGCACGAGGTTTCTTACGTGCCGTGATTACCATTGATATTGCACATGCGGCGTGACAAGGAGAGATATTTATATGTGGGTTGCGCATGTGGCAAGACAAGGTGGGAACATTATTGTGCGCGTGTGGCGAGACAAGACGGGCATTCACTTTACTATTGCACATGTGACGAGACAAGGTGGGCTATGTCAGGGATTGATTTGTGATGTCTTGTGTTGGCCTATGGGAATTCTTGTTGTTGATAAATGTATAGTGTTACTCTTATCGGTGTGAACTTTATCTTGTGAAAGTTGTGAAGAAATATTCTACGTGTTGTCCGTCTCTTTTCTTATGCTTACTAGTTGGTTTGAAATCATGTTAGGACACTTGCACAAGCATACACGTAGTTAAGCATTCTTATTGGCTAAGAGATTTTCTGGATATCGTTGAGTTATATACCCCTTTTGTATTTGCCTTCTAAGTGAGAATGGATCTATAGGGACGTGAGTCTTCCGTGCGGTTATGAGGTGTTATGAGGGCACATGATTCCCAGTGTTAGGGTTTGAGATCCATGAGTTGTGAATTGTCCGAGCTACGGTACCTCATGGAGTTGACTAAATCTGGTGTAAAAGTGGTTGAAATTGCTGAGTTATTACTTTTCCTTGTTGTATATGTGATTCCGGATTTAGATTGTGTTCTATTCACTTTTCTGTGTTATTTTTATGGTATTCCGTCAATATTTGTTGTCTCCTTTCTTATTGAAATTTCTGTATTGATAGCCATATTGCGTAGTCTGTATGTAGATATCATATTCTGTTGTTCCTATACTTACACTTGTTCAATTTATTAGACCAGTGGGTGTCTTGACAGTTCCTCCTCACTACTCCACCGATGTTAGACTTGATACTTACTGGGCACCACTGTGGTGTGCTCATACTGCACTTCTGCACATTTTTGTGCAGATCCAGGTATTGCGTAGCCGGTTGATCGTTAGCTAGCAACGCAGGTTGCTGTCGTGGAGACTCAAGGTAAAACCTGCTACAACATTCGCGGTTTTCGAGTCACTGCCCTATTTTGTTCTTATACTGTTTTTATTTATTTCTACACAATTGTATTTAGAAGTTGTAGAAAAACTCAATAGAGTTTATGACTTGTACTACCAGTTTTGGGGAGATTGTAATTTGTATAGAGTATTTCACTCTAGAATTTATTAGATGTTTTTATTATTGTTGTTTATTCCATGATTATTAGGCTTACCTAGTTCTTCAGACTAGGTGCCATCATGATACCCAACAGAGGGAAATTGGGTCGTGACAAAAAAGGAAACACAATGTTTAACAGAATGATATAAACATGGTTCACGTTGGCCCGGGCGAAGCCTGGGCTACTTGGGAGAAATTAAAAAATAACCAGATTACAAGTGTCATTCAAAAATAATCGCATTTTCAAAGCAATCGAAATTTAGCCACTTTTTATGTAAAGATAAATCTGAACGAAAACACGAAAAATACTCCAGCATATATACTGGAATTTCAGTATAATATACTGGAACTCCAGTATAATATACTGGAACTCCAGTATAATATACTGGACTTCCAGCATAATATACTGAAGTTGCAGTATAATATACCGGAGTTCCAATATAATATACCGGTCCAACATAATATGCTGGAAGTTCATATACAAGTACTCCAATCTCCAGTATATCATGCTGGAACTTTCCGCGTGTTGGAGTTCCAGCATAATATGTTGGAAGTTCATACACAGGTGCACCGTTCTCCAGTATATTATGCTGGACCGGTCCCTGTTGCAGCAAAATAGTGGCTATTTTTTAATGACGTTGCAAACGCTGACTATTTTTGAATGACCAGTCCGAAAACTAGCTAGCCCGTACTATTTTTACGGGCTACTCCTACTATATATATGAAGGAATTTACATTCCTATGCCATATAGGAAACTATATTACCCTCAATGTTTAAGGTTTGATATAATTACATTTAGTATACCTAATTACCAATTATATATCATTAGTGGTTTTGAAGGGTATTAATTACACTCTTAATTTAATGGTACCGTATATTCCTTCTAATCCCTCTCCCCCCATGTTTCTCTCTCCAATTCTCACACCTTCACCCACGTTTCCCTCCTACACCCACGATTTCTGTACCAAAATCCCATTATTTCTTCTGTAGCTAAGGCACTGTCAGCACCTCTACAATCTTGTTCCAATGTTTTTGTGCCCGGGGAAGATGAGCACAAGCCTGGTCGATTTGATGGTTATGATTTCGGGTTCCTTCACATTAAGGTTTATCTCCCAGAGTTTGATTCTCAATATGTTCTGAGCTCGAACACATCTTTTTATCTTTTTCTTTTGATGCTTCAATTGTTGGCAAAAGTCAATTTTCTTGTAACAGTTCATGGGAGGATTTTGCTTAGAAAGATCTATCATTTCATCATGGTTTTTTGGATTCCATATTTAGCATAGCAGTTTCGTAAGGGATTTTCGAGTAACAAGAGCATATAGGAGAATCACAAAATAGGAGTAACAAGAGCATATAGGAGTAACAAGAGCATATAGGAGAATCACAAAATTGTAGCATAATTAGGATTTTCGACATAATTGCGTTTTTGTAGAAGATTTGTAGAAGTTTTAGTCATTTTTGATTTGTGAAAGCAGAAAACAAAGCATCTACAATCAGAATACAAATAATCTACAATTTATCTACAAAATATCTACAAGCTGGGTACATTGAATTTTAACATCCCAATTCCCATTCAATTGTAGCATAATCGGGATTTTCGACATAATTGCATTTTTTGCAGAAGATTTGTAGAAGTTTTAGTCGTTTTTGATTTTTGAAAAGAGAAAACAAAGCATCTACAATCATAATACAAATAATCTATAATTTATCTACAAAATATCTACAAACTGGGTACACTGAATTTTAATATTCCCAATTTCCATTCAATTGTAGCATAATTGAAATTTTCGACATAATTGCGTTTTTTGCAAAAGATTTACTGAAGTTTTAGTAGTTTTTGATTTGTGAAAACAGAAAAGAAAGCATCTACAATTAGAATACAAATAATCTACAATTTATCTACAAACTGGGTACATTGAATTTTAATATCCCAATTCCCATTCAATTGTAGCATAATTGGAATTTTCGACATAATTGCGTTTTTACAGAAGATTTGTAGAAGTTTTAGTAGTTTTTGATTTGTGAAAACAGAAAAGAAAGCATCTACAATTAGAATACAAATAATCTACAATTTATCTACAAACTGGGTACATTGAATTTTAATATCCCAATTCCCATTCAATTGTAGCATAATTGGAATTTTTGACATAATTGTATTTTTTACAGAAGATTTGTAGAAATTTTAGTCGTTTTTTATTTGTGAAAACAGAAAAAAAAGCATTTACAATCAGAATACAAATAATCTACAATTTATCTACAAACTGGGTACATATTTGGACTCGACATGCTTCCCCTGAAATGTATGTTTCACATTTTAGATACATATTTTTGTCCAAAGCAGTACTAAATCATCCACCTTTTTCTTACTAACACGCATCTGCAATATTGTTACGTTAGACGTTAGTGTTGACAGCCTAGAACAACTTGTATATTCTTAATTATTTCAGTTGAGATCCAAGTAATTAAATATTTTAAAAAGATGAGATCGAATCCATTAAAACCAGACAATTAATTAAAGAATTCCCAATATTAGCGCGCCTAAATAAGGAAGCCTACAACTACAATGATTCCTTATTTAATGAAATATCTGAAAGAATCTTTAATTCCACAATATTAGCGCACTTAAATAAGGAAGCCTACAGCTATAATGATTCCTTAATTAATGAATTGTCTATTTTTTTTATAGAAATACTATTAGCATGACGGGTAATATGCAAACTATGAACATATTTGATAATATAGTTTCGTATATGGTATAGGAACGAAATCTCCGATATATGAACGTCAAGGTGTTCATGAGACTGTTGAACTTATTTGTTTTCAATAAACTTACGTTTACTCTAAATGATTTGAGCCTTTCTTCAAGTTGCTTATCTGTGATCAACATATTAATCACTGTATGCACTATGCTTTAAAAGAAAGATTAAACTTGGAGCAGTCTAAAGAATATAGGGAATTAATAAAATAGAAATGTTTTATTGCCCCTAATAGTTGCTTTTGTTGGTGGACCTTTGTTTCTTTTTCTCTTGTTACGCTGGAGGTTTATGCCCATTGCCATTGAGGTAATTCGAACATTCTAAATTTATATGGTCCAGTTGCGGACTTTATTGGTCCAATATTTTCAAAATTTTAAACTAACTCATGTCAACTAATTCAGTTAAAGAATAAAAATTGAATATGTGAAATTCCATTAAGTATATATCCTATCTAAAATAATGACTCAAATTTTCAAAATCACAGTTAAAATTAGTAAGTTAGACCAGATTTCTGACCTTTGGTAAGTAGAGTTGAGCTTCAAGAATCAATTCTTTTAATGTGTAATTTTCATAAAATGCATAACATGTATAATTCTATTAATTACCAAATTGGATAGCAATTAATTTCTTGCACAAATTCACAAAAAACTAATCCTTGTAATATATTCTCTTATTATGGTCATACAAGGCAAGTAATTAATTACTTAATCATACATAAATAAGAGCCATTAGGAACTGAATAGAAATATCAGTACAAAATTAGCAGCGAGAAGCATTTTTGTTATTTTAGAAAAATGGAAATGAAGAAAAATGATGCTTTCTTTACCATGATAATAGTATTTGTGATGATCTTAATGTTATCTACTTTCAAATCAATAACTTGTGCTAATGATGATTGTTTCATAAATTGTATGAAGAAATGTCCAGCAGAAGATTATCAGTGTTATGATCGTTGTGGATGGGATTGTCCACACAATACTACTATTTCGTCTCATTATTGCAATCTTGGATGCTCATTTCACCATTGTGCACAATTGTCTAAAGGTTTGCATCTATATTTTTATACACAAATTCATGAATTTTATTTTAAAATATATACAAGAAGAATTAACTTAAATAGTCGTCTATCCAAGCGCTTAAACTAAATATAATTAGTGAATATATAGTATGTCACATAATCCATCTTGACCCGCCCATTTGCCACCCCTAAATATGTGTATAATCATTTATGTATAATCGTGTATGATCAATATATAATTTATATATACCGGTTAGAAAAATAAAACAGTGAATTTGGTTGGCTATTAGCGTAAAGATCCTATATTTACATAGGTTATCTAGTTAATGACTACTCAGTATTATGTTTTAGATTTTATGTAGACAACATCACGTTAAGTTAAGTGTTGAAAAATTATCTGGCTGTTGAAAGAAATTATTTTTCTCCATTTTTCATATATTTTTGTTATGTTTAGTACTAGTAGAAATTCAATTAACTTTTTCTAAACTTTAGAAAATATTGCCTATTTGTATCTGTTATTGATACTTACTAATTGAGAATGTATTATCGCAGATGGAAAAGAATGGCAAGCTTGTACAAACCATTGCGCCACCAATATTTGCAACATCAAGGCCAAGTGATTGATCTTATAAGCTCACAAGGCAAATTAATATTTGATGCAAATCAAAATGTATTCTGTATTATCATTTGAATAAGAGTTCTCTTAATTGCTAAAGCTTTTGTTCTTAGGGTGTGTTTGGTATAACGGGAAATGTTTCCAAAAAAATATTTTTTTGAAAAACAATTAGTAATCTTATTCATTTTTTGGTGTTTGGTAGCAAATTAAGGAAAGTAACTTCTCGAGAATTTTCATAAATAATTTAGATACAATAAACATGAGGTCATAAACTTTCGACCCAACAGGCTTCCGAACCCACAAATTTCATAAACTTCCAAACCGCTAAACTTTCGAAAATGCGAAATTTCGAACTCGTAAACTTTATAATTTCTAAACCTGTAAACTTCCAAACACATAAACCTCCGAACTCATAACT
>ML429615.1:0-17306 GCA_005239525.1 Nicotiana knightiana
TATATATATATATATATATATATATATATATATATATATATATATATATATATATATTCACACACACTATTAAACTGTACATGTTTGATTGTAGGTGTCTTGTCTTAGTCTCGTCACTACTTCATCGAGGTTAGGCTCGACACTTCAGTACATGGGGTGTGTTGTACTGATACTGCACTCTGCATTTTCTGTGCAGATTTTGGTACCGGCTCCGGCTGATTGAGAGATTAGCGGCCGTATTTGCTATCAGGAGACCCAAGGTAGATCTGCTGGTGCCAGCAGACCTTGGAGTCTCTTCTTAGTTTTTATCTTTTTACTGTTTTCCTACTTCAAAACAATGTATTTTCCCTTCTTCAAACTCTGTTTGTAGTAATTTTAGTAGCTCGTGGATTGTGACTCCAGATTATAAATGTTGAAGACTTTATATTATTTCGTATTCGTTATATTTCATTTTAGTTTACTGTTGTTGTTAATTTAATTGAGTAAGATTTAGCGTAATAATATTCTAACATTGGTTTGTCTAGCAAGTGGAATGTTATGCACCATCACGATTCCGATAGTAGAAATTTCGAAATGCAAAAAAGAAGAAGATGGATAGTCAAAAAAAACCTAATACCAACTAAATATAAGTGTACGTACTAATACTACCGGATCTACTGCAAGTCTATGTGAATCAGGACAAGTTCATACTTAATTTTAGGTTCAGCAGATACAAGGAATGACGTAAAATATCATATGCACGACATTGAACCCAAATACTAATGGGAATCCGAGAAAAGAAGAGCACACTTAGATGTACATGAAAATTAACGAATTAAAATATTCCAAACAACATATGATTATAATAAATCTAAAATTTAATTATTTTTAACCACTTTATTAGAGTATAAAAATCTAAACCTCTCAATATGTTCAAGTAAAATGCCAAAATAAAAAGGTGACTACTACCTTGAGTCAGTTTGTTAACTACACACGTGTAAGATACAAAATAGGGGTGGCATTAACTACGTAACTAAAATAAGAAAACATTTACTAATAATCAAAGTTTTAGTTGATTCAAAGTCCTAGATATTAGGAAAATAATTAAATGACAATTCCTAAATAGTAAAATAAATATTCTTAAATATTAGGAAACTAATTAAATAACTATTTTATTTAGTGTAAATTTTAACTTTGAAGATTGAATTGTAACTAATTAAATGAAAATTTTGTAAGAACTTTCCCCTTTTAAAAATCGGTAAATTTGAAATTTTCCATGAGTATGCATGTCAAGGTTGTTTATTTATTTTTATTTTTTTAATCGGGCTTCGATGCAGGTACTGAATACCGGGTGGGAAACTAAAAAAAAAACAAGGTTGTTTATTCAACTTTAGAGGAGTAGTATTTTGTTGACCAGTTGTTTTGTGCAGGCATATAAATTTTATGAGAATTAAATTCATAAAATAATTTGAATTATACTTTAAATTAAATACATTTTGGGTCAGATAAATATTATGGGCTAATATAATTGGATCCATTGTATATGTCCAATTTATATGGGTTAAATAAATAAGTCTTAATACATTGGGCTAGCCCAAGAACTGAGTTACAGACGATGAGCCCACTTCACTGAGCCCAATATATCATCTTCCTAGAGGCCCAGTTTGGTGTCATGTGTCAAATGACGTGGCACGTCAAGCCAAACCGAAGAACCAATAGGATCACGCCACGTGTCAAAATGACAAAGCATGTCAAGTCAAATTAAATGGCCAATAAAACTGCGCCACATGTGCAAGTGGCATGTTCTGGCCAATCAAATGTGGCATTGTCACTCTTCAATCTGATTGGTCGGAAATAGTTTGTTCTCATCACAACTCTTCCCTTCTACAACTATAAGTAAAGGTCTTCATAATTCAGAAAGGACACCAGAAGTTATAACAAGAAGCAAGAGAGAGCTCGTAGATCAAAAGCCGCAAATTTCTCTACAAGTTTCAAGCTTCAAGCAATCAAATTCAAGTTCAAGTTCAAGCTCAAGAACGAAGAACAAATCAAGATTCAATGAGTATGATTCAAATCAAAGTTCGTGCTAGTTGAATTCAAGATCATTGTTCGTGAAAACAACTACATATTCAAGATTTAGATCAAGCTCAAAGGCCTTTGAATTTATTTACTATTAGGAAGAATAATCAGATGATCTATAGAGATTGTACTCTAATATATTTGAAATCAAATACTATGATTGTTGCAATATTTTTCGGTCTGATTTTATCTTCTCGACTTAATTTATTGTCTACAATTATGTACGATATTTGTTTTTCATGCGTCTCCCTCTCTCTCACACCTTGGACTGAGCACTTAGAGCTATCTGGATTAGAATATGAAGATAATACTACGAGTTTGCTCTAAAAAGGGGAAGAAGTGGCACTTCAACTTAGGGTGTTGTTCGATTTGAGAAAGGGTGAAAATCATTTTGATCTCTCAAGTTTACCTTACAAATCAAACTCCTCCTCTAACATTAAATAATATATATCCTGCTCCTCGAAACTCAATTGTATTTTTAAAATATCTATTTTACCCTCAAGCTGATCAGTCTTTCTCTATTTATTTATTTGAAGTTTCTCAATAAGACAATAATTTTCTTGATCTACACTGTGGTTTTACCTATAAAACAAATAATTCAAAATAAATAATAAAAAAGTCAAAAGTAGTTATCAATAATATATAATTTATTAAAATTGAATAATAAAATAAGTGAGCCCTATTAAAATATTAGAGTAAAAGATCTTATTAATATCAATTAAACGTCAAAAAGTTCCATATGCATAATGAGAATGAAAATTAGTGAGAACCTCATAGAGATATACTGTGATGACCCGATAGGCCACTTTGACTTTTAGCCTTTATTTATGTGTTCCGAGACTTCAAATAGCTCCATTTAGACTTCCTCGATTTGTGTGCGTAGTCCGTGTCTTTTTTTCAAAAAAATTTTAAAAATGTGAATTTTTGTCTTTACAATGACTTGAATTGACTACGGTCAACATTTTGTGTAGACGAACCCGAATCACTATTTTAAGGGTCCCGGTGGGTCCGCATCGTGTTTCGAGATTTGGGAGTATGTCTGGAATTGAATTCGAAAGTCCCTAACTTATATTGACTCATTTTGCCGAAAACTAGCATTTTTGAAAGTTGAAGAATTACTAAGTTTGACCATAAGTTGACTTCTTAGCTAACGGGCTCGGATTTTGATATTAAAACTTGGAATAGTTCCGTATTGCTATTTGAAACTTGTCTTCCAAATTTGGTTCAATTTGGAATTGATTTGACATGATTCAGATACTTAAACGTGATTCTAGTGTTCTTGAGTTTTACTTTGAAATTTCATTCATTATATGATGTTATTACACTTGTGAGAATGTTTGGTTTGGAGCCCGAGGGGCTCGGGTGAGTTTCGGATAGGCTACAGATTGATTTTGGACTTTGGAGAATAGCTTATGCCTTCTTTGTTGCTGGTGCGGCCTACAGACCTCGCATTTGCGAGGTCTAGATTTTGCGAACAAGTGCTCGCATTTGCGAGCATGGGCTGGATTGGGGACTCCCACATTTGCAAGGAGAAAGTTCGCTTTACAAACGAACAGTTGGCGCTTTTGCAAAGACAGAGTCGCATTTGCGACTCAGTGTGTTCCCGGGCAACCTTCACATTTGTCACGACCCAAATCTCCCTCGGTAAGATGTTGTGACAGCACCTAGTCTTTACGACTAGGTAAACATAATAATTTGTGAAATAAAATAAATGAAAGCAGAATTTAACAACTAACTTCAACAAATAACTATATAAACTGATAAAAACGCCGCTCGGCATGTACAATAAAACCAAACACTCGAGTATAACAACATTTCCAAAAACTCGCTAGTCACAAGTCACAAGATTTTAGGAGATAACTAAGTGTCTTTGACATCAAAGTCTAAGTATAATACGGAAAGATAACAACATAGGAGGGAATGAAGGGGGACTCTGAGGTCTACGGACGTTGCAGATGTACCTAGAAGTCTCCGTAGTAGAAGCAAGTACTCTCAGCTAATAGCGGGGCTGGTAAGAGGTACCTGGATCTGCACAAAAAATATTTGGAGAAGAGTAGCATGAGTACACTACAACGGTACCCAGTAAGTGACAAGTCTAACCTCGGTAGAGTAGCGACGAGGTCAGGTCTGGGCCCTACTGGGATATAATAATAAGACAGAAGATATAATAACATGAAGAAACACAGAGAATTTAACAAAAAGAGTTCACGGAAAAATAACAACACAACATAATGAGATAAACAACAAGGGAACTTCTGAGATGCCATCTCGTAGTTCCAAAAGTAAATACTCAATATGGGATCTCCCGAGATACCGTCTCGTAGTCCCAAAAGTAAATATGCAAGGAGATCTCCCGAGGTACCGCCTCGTAGTCTCAAAAGTAAATGTATAGGGGGATCTCCCGAGGTACCGCCTCGTAGTCCCAAAAGTAAATATGCAGGGGGATCTCCCGAGGTACCGCCTAGTAGTCCCAAAAGTAAACACACAACTCGAATCGATGGAAAACAAGAATTCTACAGCTAAGATTGATACAAATCAAGTAAAGACATGAATTCAACTAAACATGCTGCACATATTTCAAATAAGCATTTAAGACACGTAGACATGCAATATTAGACTAAGCATGATAATTGCACATGCTGGTATAACTCAATTAAGATATAACAAGATACTACTCAATGGAAAACCGGATTTACACAATTAGCCCGTGTATGTCACTTCGCGTACACGGCGCTCACATATCACAAAAGTACCAAATCCTAAGGGGATTCCCCCCCCCCCCCCNATTTTCCGACTCCGAATGGACCAAATCTAGCCAAAAACAATTACATATTATAAATACAACTATAATAAACTAATCTAATTAATGAAATCAAGACTTTAACAAGAATTTCGAAAATCGTCCCAAAAAGTCGACCCGGGACCACGTCTGGGAATCAGGTAAAAGTCACAAAATACGAACACTCATTCACCCACGAGTTCACTCGCACAAAAATTACTCAAATCCGATATCAAAATCCCAATCAAATCTCAAAAATTTGGTTGAAAAACTTTCCAACTTTCCCCCAAATTTCTCAACTTAAATCCTTAATTAAATGATGAAGTTAATGATAGATTAGTGGAATATAACCAAAAACGATTTAAGAATCATTACCCAATAGTTTTCTCTTAAAATCCCTCAAATTATTGCCTCAATCCGAGCTCTCAAAATCCCAAAATAAAAATGAGATCAAACCCTCGTAATTTCCCCTTTTCTGCCTAGTGATCTCTCACCTGCGGATCCTCATTCGCACCTTCGACGCCGCACCTGCGGAATTTCCATCGCAGGTGCAGAATTGACTTAAGACACCTAGGTTCGCTTCTGTGATCAGGTGGTCGCACCTGCATGTGCGCACCTGAGGACAATTGTCCGCTTCTGCGAAAACCTCACCCAGCTCGACTTTCACTTTTACGATCACTTCTCCGCAGGAGCGGATCTGCTTCTGCGGTCACTTTGTCGCATCTGCGACCACTGGATACCCAGACCAGGGCCGCATCTGTGAGCTCCCTTCCATGCATGCGCATCCGCACCTGCGATCAACTCCACCGCAGGTGCGATGACACCAGAAGTTGAAAAACTTTAGCAGTCCTCACAAGTCCAAAATGAATCCGAAACACACCCGAGTCCCCCGAATCCTCAACAAAATATACCCACAACTCTTAAAACACCATACGAACTTAGTCAAGATCTCAAGTCACATCAAACAACAACAAAAACACGAATCACGCTCCAATTCAAACTTAATGAACTTTGAAACTTCAAACTTCTAC
The DNA here is from genome assembly GCA_005239525.1 of Nicotiana knightiana. Classification (NCBI taxonomy): domain Eukaryota; kingdom Viridiplantae; phylum Streptophyta; class Magnoliopsida; order Solanales; family Solanaceae; genus Nicotiana; species Nicotiana knightiana. Next base: position 5,869 of record ML429615.1, read on the forward strand.
AACTGATGCCAAAACCTATCAAATCACGTCCGATTGACCTCAAATTTGGACACAAGTCATAATTGACATCACAGACCTACTCCAACTTCCGAAATCGGAATACGACCCCGATATCAAAAACTACCCTTTCAGTCAAACTTGCCAAAAAAATCAACTTTTTCCATTTCAAGCCTAACTCAGCTACAAACCTCAAATGCACAATTCTGACACACCCCTAAGTCCAAAATCACCCTGCATAGCTAACGGAATCGAAGAAACTCTATTTCAAAGTTGTCTTCACACAGTTCCAACTACGGTCAAAATCCTAAAACTTAAGCTTCCATTTTAGGGACTAAGTGTCCCAATCACTCCGAAATCAAAAATAAAACCTCCCGGCAAGTCTCATAAGCAGAAAAGATTCGAGGAAAGCAGTAAATAAGGGATCAGGGATAATACTCTCAAAACGGCTGGCCGTGTCATTAAATCATCCCTTTCTAAGAACAATTGTTCGTCCTCGAACGGGCATATATACATACCTAAAGTGGTAAAAAGATGAGAATAACGGCTGCGAATATCATGCTCGGTCTTCCAAGTCGCCTCCTCGACCGGCTGACCCCTCCACTGAACCTTTAATCAAGCCATGTTCTTTGACCTCAGCTTTCGAACCTACTTGTCCAAAATATCCACCGACTCATCAACATAAGATAAATCCTTGTCCAATTGGTCTGAGCTGAAATCCAACACATGAGATGGATCGTCGTGATACTTCAGAGCATAGAAACATGAAATACCGGATGGCTTCCTGCTAGGCACGGAGGCAAGGCAAGGTCATAAGCAATCTCCCCAACACGTCGCAACACCTCGAATGTGCCAATAAACCTTGGGCTCAGCTTGTCCTTCTTTTCGAACCTCATAACACCCTTCATGGGTGACAACTGGAGCAGGACCCGCTCTCCAACCATGAATGCAACATCGCAAACCTTCTGATCTTCATAGCTCTTTTGTTTGGACTGGGCTATTCCAAGTTGATCCTGAATCACCTTAACCTTCTCCTAAGCCTCCTGAACCAATTCTGTACCCAATAACCTAGCCTAGCCTCGCCCTGATCAAACCAACGCACTGGAGACCGACACCACCTACCATACAGAGCCTCATACGGTGCCATATGAATGTTCGAATGATAATTGTTGTTGTATGCATACTCCACAAGTGGAAAGAACTGATCCCACAAACCTCCAAACTCCATCACACACGCACAGAGCATATCCACTAGTATCTGAATAGTGCTCTCGGACTGTACGTCTGTCTGAGGGTGAAATGATATGCTCAACTCAACCAGAGTTCCTAACTCATACAGTACGGGCCTCCAGAACTGCGACGTGAACTGCGTACCCCGGTTAGAGATGATAGATACCGTCACTCCATGAATCCTGACAATCTCGCAGATATAAACTCGAGCCAGATGCTCGAAAAAATAGGTAATCACAGGAATGAAATGAGCTGACTTGGTCAGCCTATCCACAATCACCCAAACTGCATCAAACTTCTGATGAGTCTGTGGAAGCCCAACAACAAAATCCATAGTGATCTGTTCCCATTTCCACTCTGGAATCTCTAACTTCTGAAGCAATCCACCTGGTCGCTAATGTTCATACTTTACCTGTCGGAAATTTAGACACTGAGCTACATATTCCACTATGTCCTTCTTCATTATCCTCCGCCAATAATTCTACCTCAAGTTCTGATACATCTTCGTGGCACCCGGATGAATGGAGTACCGCGAATTGTGAGCCTCCTGGAGGATCAACTCATGCAACCCATCTACATTGGACACACATAGTCTGCCTTGCATATTCAATGAACCATCATCCCCAATAGTGACCTCCTTAGCATCAACGTGTCCCTAAGGACAAACAGATGGGGATCATCATACTGATACTGTCTGATATGATCATAAAGAGAAGACCGAGAGACCACACAATCCAACACTCGTCTCGGCTTGAAAATATCCAATCTAACAAATTGGTTGGCCAAGGCTTGAACATCCAACGCTAGTAGCCTCTCTTCTGGTGGTAGATATGCTAAGCTCCCCAAACTCTCCGCCCGACGACTCAAGGCATCGGCCACTATATTGGCCTTCCCGGGATGGTACAAAATAGTGATATCATAATCCTTAAGCAGCTCCAACCACCTCCGCTGATGCAAGTTAAGATCTTTCTATTTGAACAGATGCTGCAAACTCCGGTGATCAATGTAGATCTCACAAGGGACACCATAAAAATAGTGCCACCAAATCTTCAAGGCAAGAACAATAGCTGCTAACTCAAGGTCGTGGACATGATAATTCTTTTCACGCACCTTCAACTGTCTAGACGCGTAGGCAATCGCCCTACCATCCTGCATCAACACCGTGCCGAGACTAATTTGTGACGCATCACAATAAACGGTATAAGACCCCGAACCTGTAGGAAATACCAATACTGTGGTTGTAGTCAAAGTTGTCTTGAGCTTTTGAAAGCTCTCATCACACTACTCTGTTCACCTGAACGGAGCACCCTTCTAGGTCAGCCTGGTCATAGGTTCTTTAATAGACGAGAAAACCTCTACAAATCGAGGGTAATACCACGCCAAACCAAGAAAACTCCGGATCTCCGTAGCTAAGGATGGTCTAGGCCAACTCTGCACTGCTTCTACCTTCTTCGGATCCACCTTGACCCCCCTACTCGACATTACATAACCCAAAAATGCCACTAAATCTAGCCAGAACTCACACTTTGAGAATTTTGCATATAACTTCTTTTCTCTTAAGGTCTGAAGCACAGTCCCTAGGTGCTGCTCATGATCCTCCCGACTCCGGGTCATCAATAAACACAAGGACGAAGGAATCAATATAGGACCGAATACACTGTGCATCAAATGCATAAATGCTACTAGGGTGTTGGTCAGCCCAAACGACATCACAAGGAACACATAGTGACCATACCGAGTACTGAAAGCATTCTTCGGGATATCTGGCTCCCGAATCTTCAACTGATGATAGCCTGAACGTAAGTCAATCTTAGAAAACACCCTAGCACCTTGTAACTGATCAAATAGGTCATCAATACGAGGCAATGGATACATGTTCTTCTCTTTAACTTTGTTCAACTGGCGATAATCAATGCACATACGCATAGAGCCAACCTTCTTTTTCACAAATAATACCGGAGCACCCCAAGGTGACACACTAGGCCGAATGAAGCCCTTATCAAGCAACTCCTGTAACTGCTTCTTCAATTCTTTCAACTTAGGAGGAGTCATATGATATGGAGGAATAGATATGGGCTGAGTGCCCGACAACAAATCAATGCCAAAGTCGATATCTCTGTCAGGCGACATTCCCGGAAGATCAGCTGGAAATATATCTAGATAATCCCTCACTACTAGGACTAGCTCAATTGTAGGGGTATCAATACTGACGTCTCTCACATAAGCTAGATACGCGTCACACCCATTCTCAACCATTCGTTGAGCTTTAAGAAATGAAATAACTCTGCTGGGGGTATGCTCTAAGGTACCTCTCCACTCTAATCGCGGTAATCCTATCATAGTCAGCGTCACGGTCTTGGCGTGACAATAAAGAATAGCAAAATGGGGCGACGACCAGTCTATGCCCAAAATAACATCAAAATCTACCATGTTGAGCAATAATAAATCGGCTCTGGTCTCAAAACCACTAAGAACCACCAAACACGATCGATGCACACGGTCAACAATAATAGAATCTCCCATAGGTGTAGACACATAAACAACAGAACGTAAATATATGCCCAAATACATGCAAAATAAGATGACACATAGGAATAAGTAGAGCCTGGATCAAATAAAACTGATGCATCTCTATGACAGACCAGAACAGTACCTGTAATGACAGAGTCAGAATCAACTGCCTCTGTACGAGTAGGAAGAGCATAATATCTGGCCTGGCCTCCCCCTCTTGGGCGACCTCTACCTGCCCGACCTCTACCTCGAGTTGGCTGAGCAGATTAAGTGGTAACTGATGTTGTAATCATAGCCTGAGAACCAGGAGGAGCACGCGGTGCTTGAGAAGTTTGTGGAGGTGCACCCCACCTAAGTCTGGGGTAATCTCTCACTATATGGCGAGCGTCGCCACACTCAAAACAAGATCTCGGAGAGCGTGGCTATTGTGGTTGGCTCGGGCCAGGTCTGTTGGACTGACAACTGAAAGCACCCCATGCAGGAGGTGCACTAGATATTGGCGGTGTATAATAAGGCTCTGAGGGCCTAGAAGGGGCTGAAATACCACTGGCGATAGGAAGTGTTGAATGAACGGGGTGACACACATAGATCCTGCCATGGCGAGCTGCCGAGGAGGCACGAGTACCGCTATAAGTGCCAGACTCTCGAGACCTCTTGGCCTCCCTCTCCTCTCTCTCCCGAGCAAGCATACCCTCCAATCTCCCAACAATTCCCACAACCTGCTGGTATGCAATATCCATCTCCAACTCCCTGGCCATGCTAAGACTGATACTGGGGTTGAGCCACTTGATAAATCGATGGATCCTCTCTCGAACTGTAGCAACCAAAGATGGTGCATGTCTAGCCAAATCACGAACTGCATACTCTGACACAGTCATAGAACCCTGGGGCAACTGCTCAAACTCTACGCACCATGCGTCTCTGAGACTCTAGGGAATATACTCCCTCAAAAACATATCCAAGAACTGAGTCCATGTATGTGAATCTGCCTCAGCCGGACTATCCAACTCATAAGCATGCCACCACTGATAGGTTACTTCTCTAAATTGGAATGTAGTAAAAGAAACCCCACTCGACTCCACTACACTCATAGTACGGAGGATACGATGACACTCCTCAAGAAAACCTTGGGCATCCTATGACGCCAAGCCACTGAAAGTAGGAGGGTGGCATTCTTGTACCTCTCAATCCTGAGTTGCTACGCATCAAAAACTGTTGCCCTAACCTCGGGCTAAACTGGAGCTACCGACTGCATCAATATAATCTCTGGAACCTGATCGACCTGAAGCCGCTGCTTTAGGGTACGGGCAGCGGGAGTCTGTGCTCCTCCCAAGGCCTGAGATGTGGCAGGAGCAAGTGGAATCAATCCAGCCTGAGCCAAGGTGCTAAACATGCTCAGAAACTGGGCTAGAGCCTCTTGGAGGGCTGGTGCAGCAACAGGTGCCTCAGGAACAACCCTGTGGATGGAGCTACTGAGGGCTCCTCTATAGAAACTCGTGCGGGTGCTCTAGCTGCACCACGTAGACGTCCTCGGCCTCTACCCTGACCCCGGCTCTCGCAGTTCTAGCAGGGGCACGGGTGCCTAGTCATCAGATCTGCATGTACGTGTCCTCACCATCTGTGAGAGAATAGAAGATAGAAGTTTAGAATTTTGAAGTCAATAATTTCGCACGACAAGGAATCAATCAAAGAAGTGTAATTTTCCTAATAGTTCCATAGCCTCTCGAAGATAAGTACAGACGTCTCCATGCCGATCCGCGAGACTCTATTACACCTGCTTATGACTCGTAACGCCTATGAACCTAGAGCTGTGATACCAACTTGTCACGACATCTTACAGAGGGATATTTGGGTCGTGACAACATTTGCGAACGATTGGTCTGCATTTGCGAAGGCTGGGGTTTCGCATTTGCAAACCAAATGTCGCAGTTGCGATCTCTGTGAGTCTGAGACAATGTTCGCTTTTGTGACCCCTTTCTCGCATTTGCAATGTTCACAATTGCAAACAAAACATCGCAATTGCGACATTTGCAGCTGGGTAAAAGAGGGGGGGGGGTTTAGCTCATTTCTCACAATCTCTCAACTCTAAACACCCTAAAGGCGATTTTTCAAGAGACTTTTCTTCCCGAATTCATTGGTAAGTGACTTCAATCTATTTATTTTCAATTAAACATTATATTTCATGAGATTTTAACATCAAATTTAGGATTCCTATGTGTAGAAACTAGGGACTTGGTAGAATTGGGAATTTTTGTAAATTGAGATTTAGACCTCGAATTGAGGTCATATTTCAAAACAAATCACATAATCGGGCTCGGAGGTGAATGTGTAATCATGTTTTGGTCCGAATTTTGATTTTTACCAAGCGGGCCCGGGGTTGACTTTTTCGAAAATAATCTAAATTGAACCTCTTTCATTTGTGGGTAGTTTCTAAAGATTATTTTGGATAATTTGGTCAATAAGTTGCTAGATTTGGTTGGTTTGGAAGCTTGTTCAAAAGGCAAGGCCGTGGTTGATTGATTGCTTGAGTTGTAGAGTGAGGTAAGTGTTGGGTCTAACCTTGATTTGAGGGAATTAGAGACCATTGAACTTCTTGTTATGTGCATTAAATGACATTTATGCAAGGTGACGAGTGTATATGCGTCGTTGTATTACTTGTTTCCATGCTTTCATTTCTTCGTTGTATATCTTATTACATGCTTTAATTACTACATGCTTATATTAACTTCCATGCCATATTTGCTACTTGCCATTTAGTATTTCTTATATAAATTGTCCATTTCTTCTTGAAATCCATGCTTATTTATTGCTTGTCTCTATTTGTTTTCTTGCATATCTAAATTTTCTTATGCCTTGTTTGTCTTATAGTTTCATACCATTTGTATTGCCTTTTAATAATGTAGTTTCATTTGTACAAATTGTTAATTGGTATATACCGTTGAGTTGGTAAAGTTGAGACCTCCAGCTTGTTCGAGATTCTTTGATTATCATGTTTTTCTCCATTGCTCGTATATTTGTTCTCTTAATGTAGAACTTCTTGTAAATTTTGATTGTTGATTGAAATTGCTTGAGGAGCGGGTTGCATGCTGCAACGAAAATTGAAACGTAATGAGTTGAAATGGTGGAATATGGACGGATTGAAACGTATAAAGTATATTTGTTATTCTAGACTCTCTGTTAGTTGGATTTGAGTTCGTTGTTATGAATTAGATGCTTTACTTCCATTCCTGTCTTTTATGTTATTATTATTATTGTGTAAAGGTTATGTAAGTGACCCTTCTTAGTCTCGTCACTACTTCGTTGAGGTTAGACTCGGTATTTACAGAGTACAGGGTGATTTATTATACTCATATTACACTCTGCACTTCTAGTGCAGATGCCGGAGTTGGTCCAAGCAGTATCCAATAGACTTGCTCGGATCCAGATATCAAAGGAGACTTGAGGTACAACTACACGGCGTCCGCAACCCTTAAGTCCCTTTCTACTTCATTTTAGCTGTTTACTTTGACTCAGACAGTTGTGTTATTTTAGACCATTAAGTAGTATTCTAGGCGTTCATGTGTTTGTGACACTAGTTCCGAAATTCGTATTTGGATTTCGTCACTTATTAGTTTATTACTGTATTTCAGACTATTCAGATTCATTATTGTCATTCAATTTGGAAATTGCTAAAAATGGTTAATAACTATATCTAACGTTGACTTGCCCAGCAAGTGAAATGTTAGGCGCCATCACGGTCCCGAGGGTGGAAATTTCGGATCGTGACATATACTTAGTAGAATAATATAAAAAAATAACAATTACAATAGCGATAAATTTTATAGTAATAAATTTCTAAAGATAAGATATTTATACCTTAAATGTTCTCTAGGTTATAATTAGAAAATATTTTGTTAATTACAATAAAAATTCAAACATGTATATATATAATAGAGAATAAAAGAGAAAGTAAAACATAAATATATACGTAATGGGTAATATATAATAATCATAAAAGGCAAAGAGAAATTTTGTTACAAATTCATAAAAGTACTATTCTAGTTAAATTTTAATGAACATAATTATATAGCTAATAATAAGATATTTAAATGGGTAAAGATAAATTATATCTTATATAATATTAAAAAAAAATTATGTGCATAGAGGAAACATTGAAAGTGTCAAGGGCAAGATAAATAATTCACATGATAGGAGGAGTAGAATGTTGGAGGAGGTGTTTGATTTTTCAGATAAAATTAGGGGATCAAAATGATTCCATCCATTTGAGAAATGATCCTTTTTTTTTTTTTTTTGAATGTTTAAACTAGGGGCAGAGAAGTTTGATAATTAGTCCTTTTCTATCTCAAAATGTTCCATTACAGAGAGAGGAAAAAAGAGGAATAATATTTTAGGGATTGTTACTCAAATAGTCGGTCATATTTAATGTTTATTTTTCTAGTCGGTATACATAGATTATATATTGATTCTACATAGTTATACATATATTGTACATGGATTATATTTATATTATACATCCACCAACTATTTTAAGTTTAAGAGATTAGGTATGGGGTTATTTGGGTTAAATCTTCAATATTACTCGTTTTAAAACTAATTACAGAAAGAGAGTTTTATAGTTTTACCCACAAAAATTAAACTAGTTACCCTTACCTATCCATTGGTTTTTCTACCCACCAAACTAATTACCTTTCCTACCCATTGTAGCTTTTGTGGATAATATTATTAGTAAAAGGAGATAGGGGAATCGTGATTTAGTTATGCTTTCATAAAATTAAATGGAAAGTCATAAGAGTCTATTGTTAAATGGTGAGATTAAATTATGCCTATAATTTATTCGTGGCACATTACATAAGGAGGAGGGAAGCGAGAACCTGAGAAAGCCAACAAGAGGTGAAATCGTAGGCTGCCCATAAAAGTTAAGTATCGAGCAGAGAGAAATAATTATTATTTTCGTCATCTACTTCTAATACAATAAATAATATCTTCATGAAATACTATGTAAAATCATGAGAACTTTGTTAAAATATTTAAAAAGGATCCAGTTAAAATTTTTAAAAAATAAAAAAAATGACCAATTATAACATCATATTGTATATTATAACAATATATTATTGCAATAAACTATATGCTATTTAGTTATATATTATATACCAAAACAGCATACAATATATGAAAATGATATTTTATGTTCTTCATTCAACATTATACTATTACATTAAAATAATGTACTATTATGATATATTTTATACTATTACAACATATTGTTCCAGTATACTGCACATTATTACAATATATCATTCCAGTATATTATATACTATAATAGTATATTGCTGCAATATAGCTATATACTCCTACAACATATTATATATCGTAGCAGTATATTATTAGGTAATTGTGTTCTTCTTCGATTTTCAGCTGAAAGATTCGATCTCAGTCACCTCAAATCAACTTCAAATGTGATCAAATTTCAGTATGAACTTCCAGAAGGTACTATAAGCAATATTTAATAACACCCACTTTGAATCAAACAAGAAATCTTCAAAAATAAAAATCGAGCTTCAAGCCAACAATGGTGGATATTCAAACACACATAAAAATTTAAATTTGGAAAGCTTACTCGAAAGTTAATAAGCAATTTTCTATAGCACCCACATCGAATCAAACAATAAATCTTCAAAAACAAAAACAAAAATCAAATTCAGGAGCTTCAAGCTCAACAATGGTGGGTCTTCAAGCTCAAAATGGTGGGTCTTCTTGCACACACAAAAATCATAAAGAAAGGAGGTAGATCAATAGCTTGGGTTGACCCTCTTAATGAAGATCGATCTGGCACAGAAGAAGTAAATCCATTTAAGTCGACTACCAGGTAAGCTTGCAAAAATGAAGTCGAATGTTTTTAACATTCTGTACTTCAAATGAGAAGACAAATAGCTAATGAGTGAGTCGGGTAAATTGTTTGGGCTGCATAGGTAAGAAAAGTAAATAATTTAAGCTTGGGTATTAAGTAAATAGTTTGAGCTTAATGGGTATAAAGTGAGATTTTCCAAAAAAGAATCACTCTTTCATATCCTACTATCCTTCGTTTAGTTCTCTATGGATCATTACATTACAAGAATAGGGGATAATAATCACAATAATTGATAGAACGAACTCTAGCAAGAAATGTCCAAATTTACTAGAATGTTAATTTTATGATATGCCGACAGGATATGCAACATAAAGTTACGTTAGTTGATGTAACTGAAAGCATAAAATGATAGTTTATAGTCTATGGATTTGTTGAGATAAAAGAAAAAGAAAAAATGTGGAAGAAATTGTAGAAAGAAACCCTCTTCAGCGTAGGTCAAAAATGTGTCTGAGCCCGGGTTCGAACCGGGGACCTCTAGTGTGTGAGACTAGCGTGATAACCAACTACACCACCCAGACTTGGTTGATGAAATTTATATTTCACACATGTTATCTTAAAATATAAAGGAAGAGCTTCTTTGATCCGTACATAAGAAAAGGATTTTCGTATTTGTCTAATCTTTCAAGAATCAGCATGCTTTGTGCATTATTAGCCTCTCATATAGAATATTCAACATTAATATTATTTAATTAATAGATCTAAAGTAGAAATTTATTTTAATTGAGAGATCTGAAGTAACAAAACCTTGGGTAAAGTAAATAAATCTAAAAACAAAATCTTTTTCTTATATTAGTCTGATCACAGTGTATAAGTTAGTAGGAAGTATGAGTTAGGTTAAGCGTTCTCCTACTTTATTATAATCATATTCTTGATTTCGAGAAACATAGTTAGGTCCAGGCCAGGACATCTGATACTAATAGTTCAATCTTTAAAGGAGATTAAACTTTTAAAAATAGCCAGATTTATAAATGGTAATTGAAAATAATCACAATTTCAAAAGTAATCGAAATTTAGTCACTTTAACGAAAACACTATTCAAAATCCAGAAAATATTCCAGCATAATATACTGGAGTTCGAATTTTTTACATGTGAACTTCCAGTATATTTATACTGGATATACTGGATGCTGCAACTCCAGTATAATATATTGGTCCAACATAATATGCTTGGAGTTTATACACAATTGCTCCAATCTCCAGTATATTATGCTGGAACTTTCCGTGTGCTAGAGTTCCAACATAATATGTTGGAAGTTCATACGCAGATGCATCAATCTCTAGTATATTGTGCTGAAACTTTTTTTGTTGCAGCACAATAGTGATTATTTTTCAATGACTTTGTAAACAATGATTATTTTTCAATTGTCAATCCGAAAATAATTAAATTAGAAGTAGCCGGTGGAAATATAATATATACATAATTTATGTATTATATGTGTATAATTATATATAATCAATGTGTAATGTATATATATGGCTAAAACAAGAAAATAATTATTATGAACGGCTATTTGTGTAAAGGTCCCTTTCCTTTTTGGGCTTTTCAACGATTCACCTATTCCAAGATGATGGTTATGGAACATGAGATTTTTCCACAGCTAATTATTTATTTAACATTATTTTAGAGAAAATTATCACTTTTTTTTTCTTTCATAAATAGCAGATTTTTATGCATAGGATTAATGTGCACGAATCATGGGATCGATCTTTTCCATATTTGATCTTTTGAGTTTTGACATCAAAATAAATACTCAACACAAATTAAGGATTATTACCTATTTTATTACCCCCC
>ML429615.1:17519-37265 GCA_005239525.1 Nicotiana knightiana
AAATTAAGGATTATTACCTATTTTATTCCCCCCCCCCCCCCCTATTCAATTTCATCCCTTTTCACTTTCCAAGGTATTGTTTAAAAATATAAAAATTATATTATTGTTTATACGCATAATATTTTTGAAGTATATTTGGGATACTTCACACATTATGTTGAATATGTGATGAATAAACTGAAATAAATATTGAATATACTATTGTTATAACCATAATTTTTTGTTTATAATTTAGTATTCAATGAAACATGGTATAATTGTGAATTATGTGTATCCAAATAATATATTATTGTATAATTTAGGAACTAAATCGTTCATGATTCTTTTTAATGTGATTCTCGTTATATATTTATGTTAGATATGTAGTTAATTAGCTGCTAGTTTTGTTAATTACATACTCCTGCTAGGATTCTGAATTTTTTTCTTAAATATTGCCTAATTATATTTTTTTCCATTAAAAATAAATCAAATCCCAAGTAAGAGTATAATGTTTTATATATTTTCAATTTATTTATAGCTATGGATGTATATTTTTGTTTAAAAATCAAAATTTGAAGCAGTGTCATGAGTTTAAATCTCATTAGTCTTATATTATATAGTTGAACAAACTATCTACAACAAACAACAACATACTTAATGTAATTATATAAGTGGGGTCTAGGATAAGTAGTTTATACGCAAATTTTACCTCAACATTGCGAAGGCAGAGATGATGTTTCAGATAGACCTTCAGCTCAATCACAACAGTTATAAAACGATTTAAGATAATGGAGAAACCATGAAAAAAGGAAGCAGTAATAACATCAAGATAATACGATAACTGAAGCACAAGAAACAACATGTAGTAAAAGAATTCTACTTAGTATACACACACATTCATATCAGCATCCTCATTTCTGCTACGTTCCTCTTCTGGACGTGAGATTTCTTGATTGGCCAACACTCCAAATATAATATAGTCGATAAGTCTTGGTGATACATTCTTATCACGCAAGATACATGATACAAGCCTTCATTTCATCAATCTCGCTCTAATACGATGTGTGATATCATTATCAATATCTCTATTACCTTGTATTATTGACCCCAAGATACTTGAAACTTCCTCTCTTGGGAATGACTTGTATATCAAGCACGTCAGCATCATGAGTTACGTCATTAAAATTGCACACCAAGTATTTAGTTTTAGTCTTGCTTAACCTGAAACCTTTAAACTCTATAGTTATCTTCAAACCTCCAACCTAGCGCTAACTTCGCATCGCGACTTGTCAATCAGTACTATATTATCTTAAATAAAATGAAATTAAGTCCAAAAGGAAGTATTTCGAGGTATGCATGAGTCCTATAAAGAATAATCAAATATCATGTTAAATTCTGTGAGTGATTGCCACATTCAAACGTATATATGGTTCAAAAATTCTATAGATAGATAGCTTCTCAAATAAGATCACTTGTTGTATTAATTCCTTCTACAACCCTTGGTGTATCTATCGGATTCAACAGAATAATTGACTAACATACCTAAATTCCAAGCATTGGATTCGACTTTTCTTTTTTCCTTTGTTGAAAAATGTATGTTTTGTGTTATTTTGCTTTCTTGAAAATTACAGTATTTTATGTAACGTTATGCAATACGATGAACTTTGATTAGGGCAATAATTAAGAGGCAAACACAGGATTCTAAAGTACAAATTCCAATATTATTTTTTTCTTTCCAAATTTTGTTGGAATTAAATGGTATTTATAATTCATTTTTTTCTGATGGTGGGATATGCAAGTTGCATTCTTGTGGTCCAGTATACATTTGTTTGGTTGCTAGGACCCTATATTTTCTTGCAATTATAATTTGTTTTTCTTGTTTTTTCCCCCTTTTTAGCCCGCGCTAGAAAATATTTGTATTTTGTAGCCGAAAAAATATATAAATTATATAACATGTGTTTATATATATATGCAAAAGAATAAATATATATTTTTTTCGACTATTATTTTAAGAACGGCTATAGCCGATAGTTGGAGTAAGTAAGTTTGATGAAAATGTGGTCAATTTTGAAACAGTAAGTGGCCATTTCATAAGCTGATGAGATAAAACTGTACTTCATTATATTGTCATATTCATGTAAAAGCATTGACCTTTGTGCAGACTGTAGATAATAATAAAAACCTTCCTTATCTAGCCACAAATCATGTCACTTGAACGAGTTCCAAGTTGGGAAAACCCCACCAAAAAACCCTCAATAATTCGAATGATCCAAACTTGGGGGAGAGAATCTAAATTCTTGTGGAATTGAATCTTTCACCACATGGTGACACCACACTAGCCACTCTTAGTGGTAAATCCACTTTAGAAAGTGCACTTGAGAAAATAGTAAATAAAACCCCACATGTTAATCAATAAATTATGTTTGAATCTCAAAGTTAGTTGGATAGACGGTATGAATCATCCAACTTTTACCCACATAGCCGATCGAATTCATTGTTTATTTTTTCTAGACGGTATATATACATAGATTATACACCGGAATGCGTACACAGATAATTGAATGGATTCAATATTTTAAATATTTTTTCTAGCGATATATATAAATTATATACTAATTATACACGATTATACATATTATATATAAATTATAAATATATCATATATTCGCTAGTTATTTTTCGTTTAAACGGTTGGGTTAATTTTTCTATATTCATTTGTATTTAATGTTTTTTCAATACATATATCATTATTAGACAATTTTTATGATGATTTCTAATATGCTATAATCTTACATAATTCAATCTTAAAGCCAATGATACTTGGGAAACTCATATTGTTGAATTAAAACGACAAGAATAAATAATCAAAAATGAAATGGGATGGTAGTGGGAAAGAGTGACGTAGGTTTTCATAAATTGAAACGCTAAAATAGAGAATCTGAAAAGGAAAATCACTAAGGAATCATCACCCATGACCCAACCAACCATATTGATAAGGTAGGTAGCACTATAATTATTGTATGTTTTAACATAACATCAGCACCATGACCTAATTAAACTATTGTTCTTAATCTTATCTCATGTCTAAGTGGATTTATTATTGGACATCATTATTTATTTATGTTAGCTTATGCCTAGTACTAAACGTCACCAAAGTCCATTAATTTTGTATATCTCTGCCTGCATGCGTGCGTGAGTGCTGACGTAAGCGTCTAAAATTACTTTTTTTCTAAGTAATTAGCCACTACCATATATTTTAGTTTTTGAGTTCAATTTTTCGGGATAAAAATGTCATGAATTGTTCTTAAGTCAAGATTTTTAGTTTAGAGTTTCAAGACAAAATAAGTACTGGCTAATCTCTAAATAACATTTCTGAAAATGGCTATTTGTGCACTTGCCTCCCTTAATTAGGTAGAAATTGCACGGGGCGCCCTATTTGGTCGCCCCCATTTAACCTATATCCTAATTTTTACAACTGCAGGCGCCGCCTTCCTGATACTTGTGCAAAACTTCAGCTTATTTATTGCTGAAGTTTTTACAAATTAACTAAACAACTTCAGCATCTTCTGCTGAAGTTTTTGAAAAAGCTTTATGGCAAAACTAATTAATCCAGGATAAAACTTCTGCTTATTTAGTGCTGAAGTTTTTACAAATGAACTAAATAACTTCAGCATCTTCTGCTGAAGTTTTTGAAAAAGCTTTATGGCAAAACTAATTAATCCAGGATAAAACTTCTGCTTATTTAGTGCTGAAGTTTTTACAAATGAACTAAATAACTTCAGCATCTTCTGCTGAAGTTTTTGAAAAAGCTTTATGGCAAAACTAATTAATCCAGGATAAAACTTCAGCTTATTTAGTGCTGAAGTTTTTACAAATGAACTAAATAACTTTAGCACTTCTGCTGAAGTTTTGAATAAGCCTAGAATGTTGAAGTTTGTCTGATTGTCTTTGCTACTTCAGGCCCGTATGCCTGAAGTTTATGCGAAAAGTGGGTACGCTTGCAATTTTTTTTGCAAAACGAGTATAAGTTAAAACGTGATCCAAAAACGAGTATAGATGCAAAAGTCTCCTTAATTAAAGATCTCGGGTTTAAGCCTTGTGTATGAAAGAAATTTTGATAAGGAACACTTCCTCCTTTTATGGGCCTTAAGCAGCACGTAATTAAAAGTCTAATATGAGTGTTAAAACTCTAATCGAGTGAAAAAATTTAAAAAATTCATAGAGTAATATTATTCCATCACCCTGTGTATAATGATTCTATATTATTGAAAGAGAAGATGCAAATCTACACAAGTAGAGAGGCCATGCAAATCATAATTTAGATTCTTTTTTCTTTTTTTCCATTTCTTCCTCCTTGATTTCTTTGTACACTGATATATGCTCGCCTAACTTGATCGTGACAAACTCGTCCTTTAAAGTGAGACACGTAAGCTAGTCATGAACAATCTTGAATTTTAGTCCGCATGAAAAGATTAAAATATAAAAAAAGTTGAAAATATACAGTTGTAAATTTTGATGCTCCTCTAATTTTTTTAATCTAATGTTTAAATTTTCATGCATATTTCATAAGGGCTGTTTGACTAATTAAATTACCTTTATCTCTTCCTCAAATATCGACTAGTTAATCATTATATAGTTGGGATAGTAATTAGTAAGCTTGGCTGGAAGTGATAAAAAAAATTAATAGCTTCGTGGTTTTTGAAATGACAAATATTTAGGACATTTTTAATGAATAAAGTGAGAGCTTGAACTTAAAGAGAACTATAATATATATAAAATATGTAAACATTATAATCTAATTTTCATTAATTATGACTCCATTGATACTCTAGTGAAATCTTAACAAACTTAATTAATATTAAGAATAAATTGTGATTTAACCTTAAAGAGATGCGGATTCTATGATCTGACTGAAATGAAAGGTCAATTTAATTCTTTTTGTATACGGTTAAAGATCGACCACATCCGATTTTACAGGCTCGAGGGTCTGCCTCTAGAGTGAGTCCGTATCGAAGCAAGTTCGGGCTCGAAAAACACGAAGATTGAGGGATCGAGATCAGACTAAATTGACACCGAAGTAATGGAATAACGAGATATCCGCAGTGACCCAATCTCGACGGGAATCTCGGAATTGGCATAATCATTAAACGGTTATTGATATCAATCATGTATTTTTGCTTCCGAAGTTAGAGCTTTACCTTATTTAGGATTCCTCTACTATATAAAGAGGAACCCTGTTCATTTGTAACACAAGAAATCATAGATGCAATTACTGAGAAATACAAACACTCTGCTCTTTTACTCACTCTTAATTCTTTACTGTTCTTATTGTCCATATTATTCCTATTGTTCTTATTGTTCTTGTGGTTCTTAACGTTCGATCTCGAAACTATCCCAAAGCCGAGGTCGATAACTTGCAAACAACACTGGTTTGATCAATTAAAATTATTTGATTCCTTTATTTATTTAGCTATTTATCAATTGACATTGAATTAGATCACGTATCCTTATAATCACATTACAAGTTTAATTGTTACTCGTATTTTGAGGTAAACCGTTTGGTGCCCCCCGTGGGGCTAAGGATAATAGTGATTGTTCAGCGCTAATCCTGGTATAACACACTATTTTACACTTGTTTCTTGTCAAGAATTTTGTTTTAAGGTTAAGATCATGTCAAACTCACAAAACACAACTACACTTGGCGACAATGGTCTCGGACTCCACGGAGAAAACGAGAATATTATCGCCCCAGGAATCGAGGTGCCACAGGATGACCTCGGAGGAGCACCGCCCGTCAACCTAGTTAATGTCAGTTCTCATGTTGCCTTGAATGCGGATTTGGGCGCAGACACCGAGGGAAGTGTATGCAGTGAAGGTCGAACTGACGGTCGAGGATTGCAGGGCAGAGGATACGAAGGTGTCAGTATCCAAGTTATATTTGAAATGCTGCAAGCCCAACAAAACGCCATTGCTTAGTTGCAAAATCAGCACAAGGCACCGAATAGGGTCGAACAAGGGGTTACTCTCCGTACTGAGCCAGGGCCTGAAAGATCGGGTGATAATACTTCGACAACCGATCCTGTTATAATGAGGATGCTCGAGGAGCTTACTAAGAGAATAGAATCGGGGGAAAACAAAATCGAGGCCAACGACAAGAAGGTGGAAACGTTAACTCTCGAGTTGACCAGATACCGGGGGCACCACCAATCTTAAAGGGAATGGACTCTAAGAAGTTTGTGCAAAAACCATTCCCTCCGAGTGCGGCTCTGAAGCCCATCTCAAAGAAGTGAATGCCCGATATACCTAAATACAATGGGACCTCGGACCCCAATGAGCATGTTACTTCTTATACGTGCGCTATAAAAGGTAATGATTTGGAGGATGACGAAATCAAGTTTGTGTTGCTAAAGAAATTTGGGGAGACCCTGTCGAAGGGAGCCATGATTTGGTATCACAACTTGCCACCAAACCCTATTGATTCGTTCCCCATGTTGGCAGACTCATTTATTAAGGCACATGTTGGGTCCATAAAGGCCGCAACAAGAAAACAACCTCTTCAAAGTGAAGTAGAGGGATAACAAGATGCTAAGAGAGTTTGTATCTCGATTCCAAATGGAACGAATGGAATTGCTACCACTTACCGACGATTGGGCTGTCCAACCTTTCACCCAAGGATTAAACGAGCGAAGTTCGATCGCGTCGTGCCAGTTGAAGCAGAATTTAATAAAGTACCCGACTGTGACTTAGGAAGATGTCCACAGCTGATATCAGTCTAAGATTAGGGTCGAGGTCGACCAACTGGGAGCCCCCTCAGGTCAGTACATCCAGAACGGTCGACGGGGAAAAATCAAAGAGATGTTGATAGAGAATCGAGTCCGAATAAAGATCGGTATCAACCATATGTTTCAGATAGAAGGATAACCATGCGGGACGCAATTCCGCCCGGAATGACCTAAGGGGTGACCGAGGGCAGAATTCTCATGGACTAATTAGTAAAACTAGTTTCGATAAATATGCAGATCCCATAAAAGCGCCTCGGTTATCGGAGTATAATTTCAATATCAATGCATCGGGGATTGTAACAGCCATCAGAAGGATCAAAAACACCAGGTGGCCAAGGCCTATACAGATCGACCCCTCCCAAAGGAATCAAATCTTAATGTGTAAGTATCATGGCACACATGGCCATAGGACCGAAGACTGCAGACAACTGAGAGAGGTAGCTCGATTATTCAACAAGGTCCACCTTTAAGAATTCCTCAGTGATCGAGCCAAAAATCACTTCAGGGAAAGAGACGCCGACAGAAAGAACGAGCAAGAAGAACCTCAACATGTTATACACATGATCGACGGCGAGGTCGACATCCCACAAGGGCCTGTATTCAAACGCACCAAGGTATCGATCACTAGAGAAAAACGGACTCGAGACTATATGCCCGAAGGCACTCTATCGTTCAATGACAAAGAAGTAGAAGGCATCTCTCAGCTGCAAAATGACGCCCTGGTAATTTCTATTCTGTTAAATAAAATTCAAGTTAAACGTGTTCTAATGGATCCAGGTATCTCAACAAACATAATCAAATCGAGGGTCGTGGAGCAGCTCGGCCTGCTAGACCAAATTGTACCTGCATCTCGAGTTCTAAACGACTTCAACATGACTAGTGAAACAATGAAAGGGGAGATAATCCTACTAGTAAATGGGGCTGGAACTATCCAAGATACGGAATTCCATGTTATAGAAGGTGACATGAGATACAATGCACTACTCGGAAGGCTCTGGATCCACAACATGAGGGCAGTGTCTTCGACCCTTCACCAAATGATGAAGTTCCCAACAATGGAGGGTGTGAAGACAGTTATGGGGAACAGCACACTGCAACGGAAATGTTTGCAGTCGACGAGTAACGCCGATATCAACACCTTCGATCTCGAAAAAATCAAGCACCAAAGATAAGCAGGCGACCAAATAGAAATCACCGCCCCCAGCCTCGACCGAGACGGAGAAACAGGTAATCGAGGAAGAAGAAGAGGATTTTCTCAGTCCTTGAACTTTCGTGGTTCCCGAAGAATCAGACTCAACCAAGTCGACGGTCAAATAACTGGAACATGTGATACTGATCGAGTATATATCTGAACGAAAGGTATACCTGGAACGGGGTTGACCCTCGAACTCAGGAAAAACTTATTCCATTTCTTATTGATGACATGGATTGCTTTGCATGGTCCCATTTAGACATGACAGGAATTCCACCCGAGATAACGACCGGATGAGCCTGGATCCCAAGTTCAGACCGGTAAAGCAAAAGAGAAGGCCTCAATCCGAGGCAAAGCATGCCTTCATAAAGGAGGAGGTAACCAAACTTCTTAAAATAGGGTCCATTCGGGAAGTAAAATATCCCGAATGGTTAGCTAACATAGTCGTGGTCCCCAAAAAGGGGAACAAAAGTAGAATGTGTGTAGATTATAAGGACTTGAATAAAGCATGTCCAAAAGACTTTTTTCCCTTGCCTAACATCGATCGAATGATCGATGCTACGGCCGGCCACAAGATACTTACCTTTCTCGACGCCTATTCTTGGTACAATCAAATCTATATGGACCCAATAGACCAGGAAAAAACTTATTTTATCACTAAGTATGGAACTTATTGTTACAATCTAATGCCATTCGGGCTAAAAAATGCAGGAGCTACATATCAACGCCTAGATAACAAGATTTTCGAAGAAAAGATAGGTAAATCAATGGAATTTTACATTGACAATATGTTAGTTAATTCCCTGTGTGCAGAGGACCATTTGACTCATTTGCAGGAGACATTCGAAATCTTGAGGAAATACAACATGAAACTTAACCTCGAAGTGTGCTTTCGGGGTTAGCTCGGTAAAGTTCCTCGGCTTCATGGTGTAAAATCGAGGAATCAAGATCAACCCCGATAAGATTAAGGCCATCGAGGACATCACCATCGTGGACAGCGTGAAAGCCGTTCAGAGGCTAACTGGACGGATAACTGCCCTAGGCCGGTTCATTTTGAGGTCATCATATCGAAGCCACAAGTTATTTTCCTTACTCAAAAAGAAAAATGATTTCACATGGACCCCGGAATGTCAGCAAGCACTGGAGGAATTGAAACGATACCTATCCATCCCACCTTTGCTCCACAATCCGAAGGCAGATGAGAAGCTATACATATACTTAGTGGTTTTCGAGATAGCGATGAGTCGTGTATTGGTTCGAGAAGAACAAGGTAAGAAGTTTCAAGTTTATTACATGAGTCAAACCTTAGGAGATGCCGAACTAGGTATCCACGCCTAGAAAAACTGGCACTAGTATTAATAAGCGCATCTAGAAAATTAAAGTCGTATTTTCAGTGTCAAGTGTGATCACCACTTACCCATTCCAAAATGTTTTGCACAAGCCCGAATTATCGGGCCGTTTGGCCAAATGGGCCGTCGAACTTGGCAAGTACGATATCGAATATCGACCCCGAACGACCATCAAGTCTCAAATTTGAGCTCACTTCGTGGCCGACTTTTTACCAACCCTCGTACCCGAAGTGGAAAAGGAACTTCTTCTAAAATCGGGTACATCATCAGGGGTATGGACCCTCTTCACGGATGGTGCCTTGAATGTGAAAGGTTATGGACTTGGCATTGTTTTGAACTCGCCCAGGGGCAACATTATTAGACAATCAATAAAAACTCCAAATTGACTAATAATAAAGCCGCGTATAAGGCTATGATTGCAGGTCTCGATCTAGCTAAAAGCTTAAGAGAGAAAATAATCGAAGCTAACTGCGACTCCTTAATGGTGGTAAACCAGGTAAACGGAACCTTCGAAGTTCGAGAGGATAGGATGCAAAGGTACTATGACAAATTGCAGGTAACCTTGCACCCTTTTAAAGAATGGACTCTACAACATATACTTCAAGAATAAAATACCGAGGCCGATGCTCTTGCCAATTTGGGGCCATCGATCGAAATAGATGAGACCAACTCACTCTCGAGGTCTTTAATCGAGGAAGGACATGCCGAAATAAATTCTACAAGCTTAACCTGGGACTGGAGAAACAAATACATCGAATATTTGAAGAGCGGGAAGTTACCATCGGATCCCAAAGAATCGAGGGCCTTACAAACTAAAGTTGCTCGTTTCACATTAGACGAAGACGAAACGTTATATAGAAGAATGTTCGATGGTCCATTGGCGGCATGTTTGGGACCGATAGATACTGACTATGTTCTATGAGAAATCCACGAAGGCACTTGTGGGAACCATTCTGGCACCGAGTCACTAGTTCAAAAGGTCATCTGATCAGGATATTATTGGGATAGCATGGAAAAAGACTCTAAGGAGTTCGTTAGAAGATGCGATAAATGTCAAAGGTTTGCACCGATGATACACCAGCTTGGCGAGCAACTTCACTCGGTCCTATCCCCATGACCATTCATGAAGTGGGGAATGGACATAGTCGGCCCTCTGCCATCGGCCCCAGGTAAAGCTAAATTCATATTATTTATGATTGACTATTTCTCTAAATGGGTTGAAGCACATGCCTTCGAAAAAGTTAGGAAAAATAAGTGATCGACTTCATATGGGATCACATCGCATGCCGATTTGAGATACCCGCGAAAATAGTGTCTGATAATGGAAAATAATTCATCAGCAGTAAAGTAACGAAATTCCTCGAAGACCACAAAATAAACAGGATACTATCGACGTTGTATCACCCTAGTGGGAATGGACAGGCGAATCTACGAATAAGACTATCATCCAAAACTTGAAGAAAATGCTAAACGAAGCCAAAGGGAAGTGGAGAGAAAACTTTTCCCGAGGTTCTATGGGCATATCGGACCACATCGAAGTCCAGTACCGGAGCAACTCCATTTTCTTTAGTATATGGCTCCGAGGCCTTGATACCGGTCGAAGTCGGGGAGCCCAGCGCCTGGTTTCGACACGCAATGGAGGAATCGAACCACGAGGCCATGAATACCAGTCTCGAGTTGTTAGATGTAAGACGAGAAGCGACACTCGTTCGAATGGACGCATAAAAGCAACAATTCGAGAGATATTACAATAGAAAAACCAATCTTCGACACTTCAAAGTTGGGGACATAGTCTTAAGAAAAGTCACCCTCAATACTCGAGACCCTAATGAAAGGAAACTTGGTCCTAACTAGAAAGGACCATATCAAATCCTAGACATAGTCGAAAGAGGATCTTACAAGCTCGGAACAATGAACGGCGAACCATTGTCGAATAACTGGAACATATCACTCCTCAAGCGGTACTATTGCTAAGATATGAGTTTCTTTTTTCTTTCATTTACTTAAATATTTGAAACTTACTTATTGCAGGAATCCGATCCAAGAAATCAAGATATCGGGTTTTAAAGTACGCGTTGCACTCTTTTTTCCTTAGACCGATTTATACCCCAAATGGGTTTTTCCGGCGAGGTTTTTAACGAGGAAACAACTATGTGCTACCTGAGGATAATTCAATAATATCCAAGGACTCTTTGCAATCAACCTCGAATACTGGGGGCATTACCCTCGGATGTTATGTGAATGGGTCTCGATAGGAAAAATTTTATAATGGGCCAAACGGTCGAATGAACCGTCCCCATATAGAGTAGCCGAGTCCCGATAACAAAACATTTACGCATGTATAAATAATACAAAGAAGTTTTCTCTTTCTCAAACATCTCACGTTTTGAAGTAAATTTCCTACTATATGAGTCATACGAATCTGATATATTGCGCAAGAATAACACTTGTGAAAAATGGCTCAAGGGCCAAGTAAAATCATACACCGAACACTTGGGGACTGCCCACTCGAGTTATTTAAGTTTGAAATCATAAATACCTCAAAGAGGAACCCCTCGATATATAGGCCAAGGCCATCACACTCGGGACTAACATTCCGAACAAGTTCGAAATGTTATCGGGAAACAAGTCCAAGAGACATACACGAAGGCTACGACCATATTAAAGACTACGGTCACATAAAAGGCTACGGCTAAAATAATGCAGCTCGGAGACGTCCGACTTTCTCCATAAACTAAAGGCCTTCAAATACTTTAAAAATCGGTTAAATAAGGCTACCCTCGGCAAAGCAAATAAAAAAGGTCTTCGATAAAATCAGCCCTCTAATAATTTAAAGGCTTCGATAATATCAGACTTTGAAAAAACCTCTGGAGGTATCAAATTATCTTAACACAAACGAGTTAAGAGAAAATAGGGTTCCGATCATTGGGCCCTCGAAAAACCCAATGGGCACAAAAAACAAATGCTAAGGCATAAAGAAATTTTCACTAAGTCTTTTAGACGAAAAAGGAAAAATGATAGCCGTTTTTAGGGGCCGAATTGGCCCAACTTAAAGAGCCTAAGGGACAATATAAAGAGCATAAGGGACAATATAAAGAGCCTAAGGGCCAATATAAAGAGCCTAAGGGCCGATCTAAAAAGCCTAAGGGATAATATAATTGGAGTTCGATACATCGCTTTCACTCATTTCGAACCCAAAGGTTCAATTATTCCGAGCTCAAGCAAATGTCGACTACAACTTATTCCAAGCTCAAGCAAATATCTACTATAGCTTGAAGATTCACCTAAAGGGTACGTAGAGGTGAGCTCGAAATACTTAACAATCATCTGATGAAAACTTGAGGGTTCACCTTATCCTAAAACTCAGACTTGATTATTAAAGATAACTCATAGGTCAGCTCGATCGAGCCACCCTCGAGACAAGGTCTTGAACGAGTTTCGAACTCTGGGAATTGCCCTCATAAAAATATCTTAAGGGTTTATTTCGATCACGAGTTGAACTACAACAATAAAAAAAATTTCAACGAAGGCAAATAAACATACGAAGGCACGAAAGAGAAATTTATGAAGGTATCAAAAGGAAATTTTCCAATATACCAAAAAACATATACAAGGGGCCGGTCAAAGCCTTACAACGGAAAAAAGGAAAAGAAGTTATAACTTAACTATGATCGGGGCTAATCCCCTCGACACCGGTTTTATCCCGAGCAGCTTCTTCGGGGGCATCTTCTTCAGCAGTCTCACCTCCATCTTCTCCACTTCCGGGATCGTCTCGACTTCCCTCTACATCATCATCATCATCATCGAAACGAGCTGCCTGGCTTCGGTCTCTAGATCTTTGGCCCGAACAATTTCCTCGGAGAGGTCAAAACCTCGAGCATGAATTTACTATAGGGTTTCCCTACGGGATTGGCACTTCGCCAAGTCACTGCGCCACTGCTCCCAGTCAAAACCTCCCTCAGCTGAGTTTGGACAGCTTCGGCATCGTCTGGTACATGGATATGGACTTGTCCGCCATGACCTTGGTTTTTCGATCTCAGCCTTAGCCTTAGTAAGCCCTGCTTCGAGTTCTTCGACCCTCTTGTCCTGAGCCGAACTTTTTTCTCTAAGTATTTGGAGTCGGGCCTCTGGCGAAGATGATTTGGCCAACGCTGCCTCTTTTCCCGTAGTAAGGTGGTCCATTCTATCTTTCCACCGATCCCAATTAGTCTTGACCTGATCGACCTCTGCCTAGAGCAGCCTAATTTTCTCCACCTTCTGCTGCAGCTGGGATATCGAAGTGTCAGCTCCCACAGTTGAGTCGATTCCATACTGTATCAGAAAGGTGGTTACCTGCTTTTCTAACTCGGCCTCCACTTCATGAGCCTTGTCTAGGTCCGCTTGAAGATCCTTTATGACCTCGTCCTTTTGGCCACAAAGAATCTTCAGGGAATTTCTCTCTTCCGAGACCCTTTGGAGATCGGCTTCACACTGACTAAGGTCAGCCCGGAATTTGGTAGAGGCCTATATAAAGAAGAAAACACAAGTTGAGGTTTATAAGAGAAGACCAGAATTGAAGGATATTGACCTATTGTCATGGCCCCGAGCGAATCGCTCGGGGTGCTCTGTCTAATTTTCTGAGTTTCAGAACCGGTCCCCCCGTGTAGAAGTCGATGATCGAGAAATCATCTCGACCTTGGGAGATCTGGGGTTCACCCCCAAACTTTTCTTTGAAGCTTACTCGATGTGAGGCTCGGTTATAGCAGGTGGAAACTTGGAATGCGAGGCAACCTCGGTGGCCTTTAGAGGGAGAACTACCAACACCGAGATTTCTTCTTCTTCCTCCTCATCCTGGTCCCTCAACTTTTGGGCCGCATCCGCCGAGAGACCGACCATTTTTCTCCTCACCCTTCGAGGTTTGGGTTTGGAAGCCTCGGATTATGAGGGGTATTTTCTCTTCTTATCCTTTTCCGGCTTTGGAGCCGGGGACTTAACTTCGCCACCTTCACTCGAAGGCCTCAGAATGGAATCTTTGGTCAGGCCTACATGAAGAAATATTAGCAATGAAGAAAACGAATAATTGCCTCAGAATACGTAAGGAGATACCCTTACCATGGTTCTTGGCCTCCCACCTGCCTTTGGCCAAATCCCTCCACACTCATTCAACACGAGTCGAAGTAGAGGCGAGCTTTTGGATCCAGTCTTCGAAATCGGGCACCGCCTCAGGCATCCAAGGGACAACTGCGTGATTGAAATGAAATGTTAGACAAAATCAAAAGAAGCACAGAATTAGAGAACAAAAATTCACTTACGCTTGGATTTCCACTCCTCAGGGAACGACATCTTTTCCTTTGGTATTATGTCACAGGTCCTCATCCGTATGAATCGGCTCATCCAGCCTTAGTCTTTATCCTCATGGATGTTCGAGAATAGAGCCTTTGTTGCTCGGCAGTTGAGCCTAATTATCGCTCGATAAAGTCGAGGCCTGTATAACCGAATGAGATGGTTCAGAGTGAACTCCAACCTCCCCCCCCCCGCCTCGTTGGAATAGAAGCGCAACATGATAACTATGCGCCAAAGTGAAGGGTGGAGCTGATCGAGGATGACTTCGTACCTCCTGCAGAAGTCAAAAATCACGGGGTCGACGGGGCCCAATGTGAAAGGGTAAGTGTAAACACTTAAGAACCCCTTCGTGTGTGTGGTGATGCTCTCTTCGGGTGTAGGAATGCACACCACTACCTCCGGACCCTATTTGCAGTCCTTCTTCATGGCATCGACATGGCCCTTGGTAATCGAACACATGTACATCGACACATGTTCGCATCGGCCCAGCACCGATGAAAGGTTATCGACTTTAAAGTCGGCTTTTAGGAAGCATGGGCAGGAATGTATTCATGGGGCGCCGGTTCTACCGACATCTTATCGTTGGCCGGCCGGGAGGAGGAAGATGAAGTTTTCTCTTTTTGCGGCACCGTCTTGGAAGTCTTCGCCATTTGTATGCTTGTAGAAGGTGGAAGAATGGTATGAGGTTAGTGGTTCCGGTTGGAACAACGGTGGCATAGTAAGCGGCGATGAGAGAAAGATAAGAAGAATTGAGAACTCAAGAGTTTATGATCAAAATAAAGTAACGTTTGAATCAACCAAAGATGTGGTATTTATAGGTTTAAAACGACGGTTCGGTATCACTAGTGGCCGACCGACGCTGACATGCATTGATAGTTTTTTAGAACAGAACCGATGGGACGTTTCGATCACATCAATCGCTTACGTCAGGGAGACGACGTCATGACCGAGGTATCGAGGAATCGAGGTTCAAATCATTTCTTATCATTTCATTCTAAGAAACGCGGGGACTATATGTATACCGCTAAAATCGACCACACCCGATTTAAAGGGCTCGAGGGTCTGCCTCGAGAGTGAGTCCATATCGAAGCAAGTTCGGGCTCAAAGAACACGAAGACTGAGGGATCGAGATCAGACTAAATCGAGACCAAAGTAATGGAATAACGTGATATCTGCAATCGACCACCAATCTCGGCGGGAATCTCGGAATTGGCATAACCACTAAACGGTGATTGTATCAATCATGTATTTTTGCTTCCGAAGTTAGAGTTTTACCTTATTTAGGACCTCTACTATATAAAGAGGAACCTTGTTCATTTATAACACAAGAAATCATAGATGCGATTACTGAGAAATACAAATATTCTGCTCTTTTACTCGCTCTTAATTCTCTATTGTTCTTATTGTCCATATTATTCCTATTGTTCTTATTGTTCTTGTGGTTCTTAACGTTCGATCCCGAAACTATCCCAAAGCCGAGGTCGATAACTTGCAAACAACACTGGTTTGACCTATTACAATTATTTGATTCCTTTATTTATTTAGCTATTTATCAATTGGCATTAAATTAGATCACGTATCCTTATAATCATGTTACAAGTTTAATTATTACTCGTATTTCGAGGTAAACACTTTTCAATTCCATAAAGTAGTAATTACAACATAATTAATTTAAGCTGGGTAAATTGGAGAAGAGACGTAAGATTTTGTTTTCCATGTACATTTCAATTAGCTATATCGACAACATAAAATGTTACTACAAATGAAGTATGGTGGAATGACAGAAGTTATTTCAATTTTAAGGAGAGGTTTCCAAGTCATCCTTGACCAAGGGAGTGCCCAAATAAAAAAGGAACAAAGAATGTCACTAGTCCTTTACAATAAGTTTTATTCTTTAGGTATGTTGTGCGGAAAGGAAGATGAGAGAGAAATGATATATGTAAAAGTGATACCCAATAAAACCCACTTGCAAAAAATGTTCATCGCTTTATCTAACTATACGTAAAACAGATTTGTGGACCAACAGTTGCAACAAACATAAATAACAAATTAAAAGGAGGACAAGAAAGGAAAACTTAATTCCACTTTTATTCTTCGTGTAAAAAGAAATTAAAATATGAAAGTACTCAGACTTCGTAAATGAATGGAAAGTTACGTGTCACTAATATTTTCTTAGATGACACTATTTTCTTTTCTTTTTTCCTAAAGGCGCTGTTGGACTACACAGCTTCAGTGGGGACATATGTTTTCCTACTTGTAATCACAAAGTTATAAGTGCCATTTCTTTATGGGGTAATGGCTTTCTTGATTACTTAAATTTGAAGAGCTTTTAAAAGTTATGTTCTTGTTATTGTGTTAAAACAAAAATTAGAAAACTATTAAAAGAAACTGAAAAGCTGTAAACGATAAAAAATATTTCGAGTCCACAATTTTCTTGTGCGTCCTTAAGGAATTTTAACCCCCTCACAAGATGCCTAGGTAATGGATTAAATCCTCCCAGGATGAAACGGAATAAACCTTCCTGCAACAGTGGCAATATAAACTGCAGGATACCAACGAACTCAAAGAACGGAACAAAATCACACTTACAAATTTGAGAGAGAAACTGCAAAGCAGAATGCAGGATTTTCAGAAGGAATTTCTGTATTTTTGAATGAGTGAAAAGGAAGCCATGCCTCAGAATTTATAGGCAATTATCGGAAGAGGTGTGATGTCTGTTCATAATGTGAACAGAACTTTGAAAGGAAGATGTGTCTGTTCATAATGTGAACAGAAGGGAAAAACAACGTTCAACGTTTTGGATTATACATTCCAGTTAATTCAGTTAATGAACTGATTGACACTTAATTAATTCTTAAATAATTAATTAAATAAACTTTGTCAAAAAATTAATCTCATAGATCATTTTCCAAATCCAAATCCAAATCCGAAGCCGAAGCCGAAGCAGAGCCGAGCGACGACGACGGCGCGAGGCTTCATTCTCTTCAACTCCTTTAAGAGCTCTAAGTAGTGATCCTATATTTATACACACAAGTGTAGTTGTCCCTCACCAGTATGGGACAAAGTTCATTTGTCATAATGACAAAGCTCACTTGATTCAAATTTTCCATTTCTCTCCATTTTATTTCCCACCATTTCCCAATTCACACTTCTAGTCTTTAAAACCCAATGGCTTAAAGTCCAACAATCCCCTACATGAATGGGGAATGACTGTAACAAGAATGAACATAAATGAAAGCTGTGTGATTTGCAAGTAAGGATTAATTGCATCTGGATAAGTAGGTTTCCTTTTGAACTTTCTGTAGTGAGCATATGTCGGATATACTCGGTCAATCGGTAGATTTGATATCTTTGAACCTTCGAACTTTAGTGTATACCTAGAAAACCATATGTCACACAATCAACCCTTAACCGTCTTTTGATTCTCATTTGTGTTCGTTTCAGCCATGAACACCACCTAGTTTCATAAATGCGTAGAGAAATGGCCTTACAAAATTCTCATTGAAGCGGCTTCCACTTCACACTTACATAAGTGATTCCTAAACGTGTAATCCTTTAGATTGACACTATTTGATAAATACCACATCAAACTTAGATAATCATTAAAGAATGTGTAAAGTTCTATCCTTGTTACTGAACATTGTCTTCATCACGAGAAAGGACCAAAGATTTTACTTTGACAATGTTGAACCGGTCAATCACAACTTTGTTTGAGCTCCTTGAACCTAGATCTTGGAATATCCAAAATTCTAGGTAAAGTTACCTCCATGATGACTTGTCCTAGGTCATAGTCCTATTCTCTTAGATGATTTCTCAACTTCCTCTCTAGTTAGGCCTTTCGTAAGCGGATCCGCCACATTGTCCTTTGATCTTACATAATCAATAGTGATAATTCCACTAGAGAGTAGTTGTCTAACGATTTTATGTCTTCGTCATATATGACGAGACTTTCCGTTATACATAACGCTCCGTGCCCGTCCTATTGCAGCCTCACTATCGCAATGTATGCATATAGGAGCCAAAGGTTTTGGCCAGAACGAATTGTCTTCTAAGAAATTTCGAAGCCATTCAGCTTGTTCGCCGGCCTTATCCAAAGCTATAAACTCTGATTCCATTGTAGAGCGAGCGATGCAAGTCTGTTTGGAAGACTACCAAAATACTACTCCTCTGCCAATAGTGAAAACATATCCACCTGTGGACTTTGTTTCTGTTGAGCCGGTTATCCAATTTGCATCATTGTATCCTTCGATAACCGCATGATATTTATTGTAGTGCAAAGCGTAGTCTTGGGTATATTCCAAATATCCCAGAACTCGTTTCATTGCCACCCAGTGATGTTTGTTGGGATTACTTGTGAATAGACTAAGTTTAGTTATTGCACAAGCTATATCAGGACGTGTACAGTTCATGATATACATTAAGCTTCCCAACATACGAGCATAATCCAATTGAGACGTTCTTTCACCTTTATTCTTTACAAGATAATGGTTTAAGTCAATTGGAGTTTTTGCACTTCTAAATTCCAAGTATTTGAATTTTTCAAGTACCATTTTCACGTAATGTGATTGGGACAAAGCCANGTACTAGCAAGCATAAGCTTAGTAGCTTGAATGTCAGTAGTGTCGTTGCTCATTATTAGCATATCATCAACATATAAGCAAACAATGACTATATAATTTGAAACGTTCTTAATGTAAACACATTTATCACATTCATTAATCTTAAAGCCATTTGACAACATTGTTTGGTCAAATTTCGTATGTCATTGCTTGGGTGCTTGTTTTAGTCCATAAAGGAATTAACAAGTCGGCACACCTTCTTTCCTTTTCCCGAAACCACAAACCCTTCAGGTTGGTTCATGTAGATTTCTTCCTTCAGATCACCATTTAAGAAGGCTCTTTTTACATCCATTTGATGGATTTGAAGACCATACAAGGCGGCTAATGCTATTAGCATCCGAATGGATGTAATTCTTGTTACCGGCGAGTATGTGTCAAAATAGTCAAGACCTTCTCGCTGTCTAAATCCTTTGACAACAAGTCTTGCCTTGTATTTGTCAATAGTACCATCGTCTTTCATTTTCTTCTTGAAAATCCATTTAGAACCCAAAGTTTTGTTACCT
>MDKJ01235605.1:0-108488 GCA_005239525.1 Nicotiana knightiana
GTAATACGAAGGTGATTTCTCATAATAAGTTGGTGGTGGTGGAGATTTATAGTAAACTGGGGACTTGTAATATTTTGGTGGTGGTGATGACTTGTAGTATTTTGCGGGGGTCGGCGATTTGTAGTATTTTGCTGGGGACGGCGACTTGTAATACTTTGCAGGTGATGGCGCTTTGTAGTACTTTGCAGGTGATGGCGACTTGTAGTAGTTCTTTGAAGGAGCTGGCGACTTGTAGTATTTTGCGGGAGCAGGCGACTTGTAATATTTTGCGGGAGCAGGCGATTTGTAGTATTTTGCTGGGGATGGCGACTTGTAATACTTTGAAGGTGATGGCGCTTTGTAGTACTTTGCAGGTGATGGCGACTTGTAGTAGTTCTTTGAAGGAGCTGGTGACTTGTAGTATTTTGCAGGAGCTGGCGACTTGTAGTATTTTACGGGAGCTGGAGATTTATAGTATTTTGTGGGAGTTGGCGACTTGTAATATTTTGCGGGAGCTGGCGATTTGTAGTATTTTGCGGGAGCTGGTGCTTTATAATATTTTGCGGGAGCTGGCTCTTTGTAGTATTTTGCGGGTGATGGCGACTTGTAGTAGTTCTTTGAAGGAGTTGGCGACTTGTAGTAGTTCTTTGAAGGAGCTGGTGACTTGTAGTATTTTACGGGAGATGGTGACTTGTAGTATTTTGTGGGAGCTGGCGCTTTGTAGTACTTTGCATGTGATGGCGCCTTGTAGTAGTTCTTTGAAGGAACTGGCGACTTGTAGTATTTTACGGAAGCTGGTGACTTATAGTATTTTGCGGGTGCCGGTGACTTGTAGTAGTGCTTTGCAATAGCAAGTGACTTAAAGTAAGGAATAGGTACCGGGTACTTGGGTGAAGATGGTGATTTGTAATACTTCTTGGAGTTGTAAGAAGGAGAGGGAGAAGTATACCCATAAGAGTAATCAGCAACAACAGTGCTGGCTATAAAGCAAATTGCCAAAGCAGTTACAAGTAAAGGCCACTGCCCCAGCTTCCCTATGCTTGTCATTTTGCTTATGGAGCCAAACAACACTTAGAGAAAGAATGAAAAAGAACTTAAACTTGACTTGCATATTGAGTTAGGAGCTCTGGTTTTTATATAGCAACATATTATCACTACTCTTAGGTTTGAGTTATTGGCACCCACTCAGATTATTATAGCTAAGTCAAAATATGGGCTTGATCTTTTCTATAATTGCTTCATGGTTAGCCACTAAGAAGATATAGCATAGTCCAAATAAATAATAGACTAGTACTTAGTGGTTAGCTTTTTTCTGGTGACAGAAAAAATAATTTACAGAAAAATATTAAAAGCGGAGAAAAAAAATTGGTTTGACTTGTACGAATAATTACGGTATATTGAATATGAAGTTCGGGATATTCCATGGATTATTTATCCCGCCTCTGATAAGTATCATTTTGGTATTAACTCTATATAGGTATTAGTTGTCACACCCCAATTGAGGCGATTTTCACATATTTGGATTGGGTAAGTGTTCTTGACTCGGATTTGATTATTATTCATCATTCTACCTTTGTTTTTGGCATTTGATTGGTAGATCTAAGAGAGAAAAAATAGGGACTTTTCTATAAAAAGTGGAGACTTGAATCCCGATTTAGAGTCGGTTTTGAATGAAACTTGTATATTTAGACTCGTATTCGAATGAGTTTTGGATGAAACTTTTCTACCTGCATATAGTGATATTGCCAAATGTATCAAGACAAGTAACTATAATTCAGAGCTCAGGAAAAGGGAAAAAGAGAAAATAAAAAGGAATGCTAGGAAGGATTAAGCAGAAAATGTTTACTACCGGCGAAAAAATTATAGTATCTAGCAATACAGCTGCAGTTAAAAACTATAATAAGGTCTGTAGCTGCTTTTCGATGCCAGAATTTTCACAACAGATTGCATCTAGTAATGACTGCCACACTTGGATATTTGGAGTCGAGGCTAGAGATATCATGTCCTCCAAACACATTATTGCAGTGTGTAAATCACCTATTTGGCAAAGACCTTGGATAAGAGAATTCAAAGTCTCAACTCTAGGCCAAAAGGAGTTGCTTGACATTTGCTCCAATATCTTACTTGCTTCAACATATTTACCATCTTTACATAATCCATCTACCAAAGTTTCATAAGTCTCATAGTTTGGCGCGCAACCTACTTGCCTAGACATCCTTTCCAAATACTTAACAGCTGAAGTAGATTTTCTTTCATGGCATAGGCCTTTTATAACACCATTATACAACTGAATATTTGGAACACAGTTTTTCCGCATCATCTCAGAATCAATGACCGCAACTGCCTCATCAACCTGGCCATCATAACACAATGCAGTTACCTTAGCTTCATAAATCCCCACCGATGGTTTGAAGCCTCTGTGATCCATTTCCTTCAGAACCTTGTTACCTTCATCAATCTTTCCTTCAGCGTAAAAGTCAACAGCCATTGCACTGTAGCTATCTGAACTGGGAACTATGCCTCTTATCAGAGCTTCATTAATCAATACTTTCATATCTTCTGTATCTGCACCATTTTGGCATCGAAAATGATCAATCTGCTTGTAGCATCTTTTCGGAGCTTTAAGTCCTTTCCGCAGTACCTTGCCGAGAATACTAATGGCTTCCTCCCATTCTTCATTCTCACACAATGCTTCCAATAGAGTCCGATATACAACAACATCTTCACCACTACCCTTCTGAGATATCCTCCAGAACATTGAGTACAACAGATGAGTAGCCTCATTGAGCCGCTTTTCTTCACACAGGCCCCTCATCAAGATCCTATAACTCTCTTTGTTTGGATAGCAGTTCTGGTAACTCATCTCTTGGAAAATATGCAATGCAAGATCTGACCGTTTCATTCTACAAAGAACATTCATCAACAAATTTAAGAAATAGGCCCGAGACTTCACTTCCCATCTACAAGAGTTCTCAAGGAATAACTGATAAACTGAATCTAGCTTAGATTCTTCTACCAATATCTCCAAAAGCATATTCAAAGATCTTGTCCAATCTATACAATTGAACTCCGGAAGAGACTTAAAAAGAGACATGGCTTCATTTGTTAATCCAGCTTGTGCATAACTTCTGATGGCACTCACAAATATTGAGTCATGACACTCACATGAGTCATCTTTCATCTGATTAATTACTCTCTTCATCTCAGCTATTCTACCTGATCTGCCCAAAATATTAATCATAGTGCCATAGACAGGACCATTATGATGGTAAGTTGGATACTTGGATTTTGCTTCGTCAAAGACTTGAAGCGCTTTTAGTGGGTTCTTCTGGCTCTGTATTATCTGAGAGAGCTGCTTTGGCGTTAAAACCCTTGGCCATCTTATGCCCATTAGCAGCAGCAAACTTGATGGATTCTGAAATAATAAAGAAGAGAAATTATTATAAAAGGATGACTATTTCATAAGAAAGCCGAGACAGGGCGTAACCCTTACAAACCTCAAGTTGACATCCAAATTCAGCTCGGTATCACATTTGAAACATAATAACATACAAGATAATATCAATTTAAGTCCATGGCAGTACGCGACATACACTTGTCCTCCTTATTAATTTCGAACTAAAATAGACTTAGGCAGTTCTAATAGGCATATAACATCTTTTAATAGTACAAATGTACAATTGAGAGTGACATAGAGAAAGCACGGCAGCAGGACTCAGGCAAACAAATAATACATCCAACAATCGTGCCAAACTATCAACTGACATTCAGGTATGCTAACTTGCACTGCCAACGACACTACGACAGGGGTACACACGCACACCCATCACTAAGTTCTAGCACTACCCTAGTCAAGTAGGCCGTGGTTACTCAGAATTTCACCAGCGGGCTCACTTTGTCCACTACGACAATTCGTCAAACATGTTGTGTGCAGTTTAGTGACTGCATTTCGCGCAAGTGAAAGAACCCCGACACCCTCCCAAATCCACGTGGGAATTCAAGTTTATAGGAAAAGAGCACACCCAACACCACAATTCAGTCACGCATCACCCTGAATTCACCAGCAGACATAAAACTCACACCCGTACAGAACTAGGGGACTAGGGGGAGAATTGCGGAGAGGAAGAGAGAAGACAGACTAGGAGAAGAGAAGAAGATTGTTACCTGGTCGCGGGTGGCCCAAGTCGAGCGTGGTGGCCGGAGAAAGTGTGTGCAGGTAATGGGAGGAGTTTCAGGGGAAAACAGGGAAGGGGCAAAAATGCCATTGTACAATGCCCCTCGTTAACAATTATGCCCCTCGTTAGTAGTCAGGGTCACATAGCAAGCTGCACTAAATCAACTAATAGCCCAAGCAAAACACATATCAGAGTGAAACTAGTACGGCCTAGCCAGTTTTCGGACCGATAATTGAAAAATAACTAATATTTATAAAATTATTGAAAAATAATCATGATTTTGCTGCAACATAGAAAGTTCTGACATAATATACTGGAGATTGGTGCACCTGTATATGAACTTCCAGCACACGGAAAGTTCCAGCATAATTTATCGGAGATTGAAGCACTTGTGTATGAACTTTCAGCATATTATGCTGAACAGTATATTGTGTTGAAATTCCAGTATATTATGATGGAGTTCCAGCATAATATATTGGAACTTCAGTATATTATGTTGGAAGTTCACATGTAGAAAATTCGAACTCCAGTATATCATGCTAGATTAGTTTTCAAACTTTAAACTGTATTTTTGTTTAAATTTATCTTTACATGAAAAATGGCTAAATTTTAATTACTTTTGAAATATTACTTGTAAATCTAGCTAGTTTTGAATTTCAAGGGAGATTTAGGTCCAACCAGTAGTAGAAATAAGCGGAATAGAAAATAAAAGTGGCGTGCGAGTAGGGGAAGAAGAAAGAAGGCGCAAGGGATAACTGTGTAATGATTTTTATGTATATTCCATGGAAATTAATTGAATATCACAAAAAGTAAAACAAAACAACCAAATGACGCAACTTCAGTGCTACAACAAACTTAAAACCAGGCAGAAATCGAGAATACTGGATACATAAATAGTTAAAATACGCACCAAACATTTAAATGTGTCAACCCTTTTAATACATTAAATTTGTATTAAAAGAGCAGAGTCGTCGTCTAACGATTTTAAAGTACATCAGGACACCTATTTGCGAATAATTCCAATTTGACTAATTTACGTCACCAAAAATATAAGAGGTTATTAAGTTAAACTAGGTTGTAGGTTGCTAAGTTGTTAATTAATCCTAAGTGGTCAAATATGCAAATCAGTTAAACGCAAATAATTACTTAAATCTAGCTATTGAGAGACTTAATGAATATGTAAGGGTTGTAACAATATTATATCGCGGAATACTATTCAATTACATAAAGGAGACCTAAGTTTTTAGATAGAAATTGCACGGGGCGTCTTATTTGGTCGCCTCCATTTAACATATACTCATATGTTTAAAATTATTTAACCTATACCCTAATTTTTACAACTTCAGGGGCTGCCTTCCTGATACTTGTCCAAAACTTCAGCTTATTTAGTGCTGAAGTTCTTACAAATTCACCAAACAACTTCAGCATCTTCTGCTGAAGTTTTTGAAAAAGCTTTATGACAAAACTAATTAATACAGGACAAAATTTCAGCTTATTTAGTGCTGAAGTTTTTACAAATGAACTAAATAACTTCAGCATCTTCTGCTAAAGTTTTTGAAAAAGCTTTATGATAAAACTAATGAATCTAGGACAAAACTTCAGCTTGTTTAGTGCAGAAGTTTTTAGAAATGAACTAAATAACTTCAGCATTTTCTGCTGAAGTTTTTGAAAAATCTTCATGACAAAACTAATTAATCCAGGACAAAACTTCAGCTTATTTAGTGCTGAAGTTTTTACAAATGAACTAAATAACTTCAGCATCTTCTGCTGAAGTTTTTGAAAAAGCCTAGAATGCTGAAGTTTGTCTGATTGTCTTTGCTACATCAGGCTCGTATGCCTAAAGTTTATGCGAAAAGTGGGTACGCTTGTAATTTTTTTTGCAAAGCAAATATAAGTTAAAACGTGACCCAAAAAGCGGGTATAGATGCAAAAGCCCCAGTTTTTAGGCCTAATGAATATATAACTCCCGTGCTAAGTCTACTAAGACTTTTATAGCCAAAGTGCAATGGCTATTGGGGTGATGTGAGTATCATCTCCAACTACCCTCATTACTATCTTTAAGTTATTAACCTAATAGCGCACTAATTGGTTCAAAGTCGCGTCTTAGAATAGCAACTCGTTCCTTCCTATAGTCCAAGAGGCGTTGGAGATTATCTAAAGGGAAGTTCTAGACTCAACTAAAAGCTAAGATTTCTATTTTTTGATAGGCCAAATGACCTCCTAGTCACTTAAACTTGTATCAGTTTGTAAAATTCGATACATGCGTACACTTGAACACTTCAAGTTGACGGAATAGGTACTAATAAACATTTTTTGTGGAACGTGTTCGTCAATCGCTATGACATAAATGGCATGTCACATGTTTGATATTTATTATATGACATGTGGATTTATGGGTCCTACATTTCAAAAAGAAATTTAACTTTTAAAATTTTAATTTTGTTATAAATGATATTTTATTTATGGTGAATGTCTATGTTTTAGAGAGATTTTAGGGTTTGTTACTCGGTGGCTAAATCACTTTTTCCCTATAAATAGAGGGTTTCTATTCCATTGTAATTGATCTCAAATCAATACGAATTCTCCCTCTATACTTTTCTCTGCAATACTCTTCTTATTCTTTTATTGTTTTATAACACGTTATCAACACGAGACTCTAACCAATTGAGTAGAATCTTTGAGATTGAGCATAATGATTGTCAATTGTTCCATGAACTTCCTTCATGATTAAATTCTGGATTTAAGGTAAATATTTTACTTTATTTTTCTCTTTTAAATTCTTGAAATTCTATAATTTGATTTTAAAAACAAGCAAAGACAATAAACTTTGATTATAACTCTAATGGAGTTTGCAAGAAATTATAACCACCCGAAGTGGTAAAATTTCTATGCCTTGCCATGATCAAATTCATGTATGATTGTAGGCAAAGAAGTGAAAACCCGTCCTATTGAATTTACTTCATTCTCATTCCCCTTAAGATAATGTGATAGCAATATGTGATAGTCTGAAAGAAGACAAAATTATTACCGTGAAGGTATCAATGGATGTGGACGTGGTAATAGACAAAATTATAATCGTCATCATTGTGATAATGAGAATAATAAGAATTCTCAAAATAACCCTTCACTCTGTGAAAGTAATATTTGTCATCGATTTGACATGAGATTTTGTATAGTACATATAGATGATTATGGTCTATTCATGATGTGAATGTGATAACATATGATTTATGAATATATATTCATTCTTGGAAGAATATGAGCGTGCTAGTGGTAGTGGATATACCACACTAATCTCTAGAAAGAGGTTTGAGATGAACTAAGAAAATAGTTTCATTATTATGACATGAATGGTCATTGTCCACGTATCTATTGTACGCCAAATTTTTTTGGCAATGTGATTATTAAAGGACAACAATGATGCAAGAAACAGATCTTGCATATAATTTGACCATGACCATAATGGTATAACTTTCTCCTTAAAAGTTTATCCACCGTATAGATGTTGATGAATAAGTGGTAGTACAAAATTAATTGAGAGCTCTGAAAGAGCCAATTATATTATTTTGTGTCGTAGTAAGTCTCAAAGAAACTTATTGAGTTTCTAAAGTATTTGCGAAAGCGATTGGTTATACTGAGACTATAAATAAAGGAAAGATTTAATATCTTCTATTATTACAACTTGTAGCGGGTAATATGTATGTGAAAAGCTACCCGTTTTATTCTCCAGTTTGTACTACAAAAAAAAAAAAAAATACCACAATAAAGTGAATGTTTATTGATATAAGAACCCATATCATAATAAACTTGGAGTTTATTGATAATTGCACACGTCATGGTGTAAACCTGAACTTTATCAATATTGATAATTTATTCAGTTGTCATAATTGTTTTAGCCATATCAATTTTAGTATGATGTGCAAAAATGAAAGAGAATTCACATGGGTATATATTAAAGAACTAGAAAGTTCTTTATGAATTCTCTTATGTTACTTGTTCTCATTAATTAATAAACCAACTAAAAATTGGGATTGAATCCAATGAATGCTAGAAATATCAAAAGTGAATCTGGGCTCATTCACATGCCATGTATACCACATAAGATGCATCTATGAGATAGTTACATGTGTGATTATTATTCACCCGCAACCTGGTGTTTGCGAGGTAACTTGCTCAATAATTTAATTTAGAGCATAGTTTCCAGATTTTCTATTCAAGATAGTTTATTTTGACAAGTTAGTTTATTTTCACAAGTTGGTTTAGCAAAATGATTTATTGAGTGCCTCCATTTAATGGCTAAACTATTACTTACGAGAATAAAATTATTTATATCAGTTTGATATACATTATATACGAAAATATATTACATTCTCCCTTCACAAGTGGTTCAAGGTCAGGAACCAAATAATTCCATCTTGTTATTATTGATGTGTGATGTATTTTGATTAGCACCATAACACACAAAGATGGATTTCCAAAGTTGAGGAAGCAAGTTAGTTTTTCTAACATGAAGGGAAGACAAGATAACAGTTGAGAAAAAGTTACATGAAATGAATTATTATTAATAGATCTCGATCCTCGAATAAGATAATATGAACTTGAAGTTCATAAAAAGATAATTCATCTACAATATATTGTAAAGCATGCCAGACACATTTGCTGACCCAATAAAAGTAACTATATTCTCACTGAAAATGCTCATATTAGAATAAGTCCTAGAAGGACAAAGTCTATAGTACGCTTAAAGCATATAGACAAATCGCTTTTAAATAGAATTTTTGTTAAAGAAGATGAGAAAATGATCAAAATGATAATAAGGAGGCAAGTGATCTAGAAGATCACATGACATAAGTATAGATGAGTATCTTAAGTTTGTCGAATACAAACACAAAAATATTGGCCAAATACAAGAGACACAATTCAAATAGAATTGGTTTCATATGAAAGACATGTAGTTTTGGACATGTAGTTCAAACACTTGAAAGTATAAATTCAATGACGAGTGCAATTACTTTTATCTATCTTATATGTCTAGCATGACATAAAGCTTGATATACATCTAAAGTCCATTCGTATGGATTATATGATTTAACTTATATGACAATCCATGAAGAATTTAAATTGCTTAAAGTATATAAAATTCTTGGTCATGAAGTACTACATCCTAAGTAAAATTTGTGCACATTTCTATCTTGCTATAATTATAAGCATGATAATGTGATAGCGAGAATTTCAAGGTGCAACATATTCATTGGAGTTAATATGTGTGATTTATTCACCAAATCTCTGCCGACGTCAACCTCCAAGAAGCTAGTGCACAAGATTTGGATGCGAAGACTCAAGGATGTGAATTGATACTCTCATCAAGGGGAGTTAATACACGTTGTACTCTTTTTCCCTTACAAGGTTTTGTCCCACTGGGTTTTCCTTGTAAGGTTTTTAATAAGGCAACCAAAATGCATATTGTTAGATATGTATTGTCACGACCCGAATTTCCCACCGTCGAGACCGTGATAGCGCCTAACGTTGAACCCGCTAGGTAAGCCAACGTAAATATTCAATTTATCTTATTCCTTTATTATTACCAAAATAGCATGCGTAAAGACAACACTAATTACAAATGGAGCAAGGTATATAAACTCAACGTATTCCCTTTACGAAATTTCACAAAAAACCAATCCCAGGATTTTGGAGTCACAAGCTCACAGACTATCTACGAATAATACATATAACGGTCTGAATGAAATAAGTACATCTGTTTCTGAATTAACTAGAATAGAATATAAAAGAAGTAGGAAGGGACGCCTGCAGGACTACCTCGGGGTCTCCACTGGACTGAAGGCAGCAACCTCGATCTACGGTCCGTAGGGTCCTACACCGGGATCTGCACAAAAGTGCAGAGTGTAGCATCAGTACAACCGACCCCATGTACTGAGTAAGTGCCGAGCCTAACCTCGGCGAGTTAGTGACGAGGCTAGGACACGACAACCAAAGTCAACCTGTGCAGTTTAATAGTATAGGGAGAAAATAATACAATGAGAAATAAACAGTTAAGCATAAGGGAAAAGGGAACATGCTGAGGGG
This sequence comes from Nicotiana knightiana, assembly GCA_005239525.1. NCBI lineage: Eukaryota > Viridiplantae > Streptophyta > Magnoliopsida > Solanales > Solanaceae > Nicotiana > Nicotiana knightiana. Next base: position 10,239 of record MDKJ01235605.1, read on the forward strand.
AGGAAATATCAAATAATGGAAGTAACGAGGTAAGGCACAATTTAAATATATATTTAAGAAACAGAATAATAATACGAAAACAAGTGCACGACATCACCCTTCGTGCTTTTACTCTCGTCCTCACCATCAGAATCAATATATTCGGCACGGCATCACCATTCGTGCTTTTACCTCACAATATCATGGCACGACATTATCCTTCGTGCATTATCTCTCAAATCATGGCACGACATCACCCTTCGTGCTTTTACAATCACAATATCGGCACGACATCACCCTTCGTGCATTAACATTCACTGAAAATCTCACGCACGGCATCACCCTTCGTGCTTTTACACTCTTCCTCACCCAAACACATCAATTGATAGCAATCCAACAGGAAACAAATAACGAAGTAAAATGAAATAAACCATAACATCCCGGCAAGGGAGTCAACACTGGAATTAATACCATCCCGCCAAGGGTAAACAACTATATCCAATCTCACTTAGTACATAACTTCACATAAAAATCTTCAACTGAGAACTAATACTCAACACTATTCAATATCAAGGAATTTCCACCGACATGGATAACTATAATGTGAAACTGTATTATTACTTACGAAAAACCATATAAATCACAATATTCGACTCACGGGCATGCTTGACACCAACGTATAGGTACTCGTCACCTCACATATACGTTGAACATGATACTTACACATAACAATTAGGACACAACACCTATTCCCTCAAGCTAAGGTTAAGTCAAACACTTACCTCGGATTCCACGACCAAACTCAAGCCTCGATTACCGCTTTCCCTTTTGAATTTGACTTAAATTCACTTGTATCTAGACATATTCAACTCAATAATATCAATAAATTCCAAACAATTCCATCCTAACGCTTAAATTATAGGTTTTACATCATTCTTCCCAAAAAGTCAAAAATCGACCCCGGGCCTGCTTGGTCAAAACACGAGGTTCGGACCAAAACCCGATCACCCATTCACGCACGAGCCCGAATATATAATTAGTTTCGAAATCCGACCTCAAAACGAGGTCTAAATTCCAATTATTCAAAAATTCCTAACTTCACCCAAATCCCCAATTTTCTAGCCTTAAGAACATGATTTAGGCCTAGAAATCTAATGGGTGTTAATGAAAAATGAAGAAAATAAGATTAAGAACACGATTTTATGATTTGGTGATGAAATCCCTCTTCGAAAATCACCCAAAGTCGGATTCTATGGAAGGAGATATGAAATTATGGCTATTTCCCGTTTTTGACACTGTTTAAACCCCTGGACAGACCCTCTACGCGATCGCGAGGAGTCTGCCGCGTTCGCGGAGAATTGTGGCCAAAAGACCTACGCGATCGCGATCGTGATAAGCTGTTCGTGTTCGCGATGGTCTATCCCCCTTAACCACCGCATTCGCGGGCCTGGGACCGCGTTCACGAAGAGCAACATAAGGACTCCCCCAGCCCCCCTCCAGTACACTACACGATCGCGACCAAGACCCTGCGTTCGCGTAGAAGAACCCCTCCCCCCCAGCCCATCTTGTGCACCGCGATCGCGTGGGTTGTACCGCGATCGCGAAGAGAAAATCCTAGGACACCAGAAACAGCAACTCACACCAGATTTTTCTAATTCCGAAACACCCCGATGCCTATCTGAAACTCACCCGAGCCCTCGGGGCTCCAAACCAAACATGCACACTACCCCAAAAATATCTGACGTACTTACTTGTGCGATCAAATCGCCAAATTAACATCTTAAACAACGAATTTAGCATAGAAATCAAAGAAAAATCTCAAAACTTTCAAATTTTGAAATTTTACAAATACGAGTCCGAATCACGTCAAACGACCTCCGTTTCATACCGAATTTTACAGACACAACTCAAATATCATATTGAACCTGTACCGGGCTCCGGAAGTAAAATATGGGTCCGATACCATAAATTTCAATTATAGCCAAATTTCCAAAACTCTTATATTTTCAGTAAATCAATTTCTTTCAAAAAATTATTTCTCGGGTTTGGGACCTCGGAATTCGATTCCGGGCATATGCTCAAGTCCCATATTTTCCTACGGACCTTCCGGGATCGTCGAATCACGGGTCCGGGTCCTTTTACCTAAAATGTTGACCGAAGTCAACTTAAATTCAATATTAAGGCTAATTTAGCATTTTTTCAATTTTCACATAGAAGCTTCCCGGATATGCGCCCTGGCTGCGCACGCAAAACGAGGTGAGATAAAAGGAGGTTTTTAAGGCCTCGAAACACAGTTTGACTTATAAAACAAGGGATGACCTTTTGGATCATCACATGTGTACTCTTTTTCCTTCTTTAGAATTTTTTTCTGCTGGAGTTTATTTTAGTTAAGGTCTTAACTAGGCATATTATCTGTTGAATAGACGTTGAAGGGGGAGTGTTATAAATAATATTTTATTTATGGTGAGTGTCTATATTTTAGAGAGATTTTAGGTTTTGTTACTTGGTGGCTAAGTCACTTTTTCCCTATAAATAGAGGGGTTCTATTCCATTGTAAATTGATCCCAAATCAATAAGAATTCTCCCTCTATACTTTTCTCTGCAATACTCTTCTTATTCTTTTATTGTTTTATAACAAATTTATCTTTCTTTGTCTTTTTCTCCACCACCAACACCAAGTCTCAACCATTTCTAACCATTATCATCTTCTTCCTCCCATAATCAGCTACAGTGGAATCCCCTCCCCCACAACTTTTTTCCAGTAAGAATCTATTATTTTCCCACCAACCTAAATCAACCAAAAAGCCTAAGAAATATATCTTTTAAAAGTATTTTCATTAAATGCTATCAGCGAATTCCTTTGAAGACAAAAAATTACACTTCATTTTCTTGTGCTTCTATATATCAAAGCAACCTAATTTTTCTTCAATTCACATTTTCAATCTATCGGCTGCTATCTACTAACTACGTGTACTATGGAAGAAAGAAGAGAAATGGAAAACGAAGAAGAAGAGAAGGGGGAGAGGGGCTGATGGCAACGAATACTGGGTGAAGGTGCTGATTATAGCGGAATTCAGGGAGGTTGGGACGAGAATGATGGGTGGAGACTAACAAATAAAAAAAATATTATAGAAAGGGGAAGAGGAAGGGAAAAATAACAAGGAAAGGGGAGGGGGAGGGAAAGTAGGAGAGAAAATGAATTTTTTTTAACAGTAAGGGGGTGGGAGTTTGCTAGGGAAGACGAGAGAGGTGGGATGGGAGGGGAAAAGAGAATATGAGAGGGAAAGATCTTTTTTCTTTCTCATTTATGTTTTATGCTGATTCTAATATTTTTTAATAAAAACAAAACTATTCACGCGCCTTGGTAGCGTGATTTGCACACAGTTTAACCATGTCAGTCATGCCATACACTTCCATATAGGCATGGTCAACAGTAAAATATATTTATTAGTATCCACTCCATCAAGTAGTTTATATATCGGGTTTACAAACTGATAAAAGATTAAGTGGCCACGAGCATTTGGCCTTTGTGATATGCTAAGCGTCACATAAGGCAAACTTGTAAAGATTCGACCATATAACATACAAGGCAAGAAATGGCTCATGTTGGTCTCTCAATGAATTAGGTAATTAGTTAATGTAGTAAAAATGGTTAAGTGTACTCTAAACGTGAAGGCTTAGAACCTTTGGTCAAAGACAAGTGACAATATTTATCTTTTAAAGTAAGCCCAACATACTAGTACTAGTTAAAAAAAGGTGTCACGACCCAAATCTAAATCCTGTCGTGATGGAGCCTATCGTGATACTAGGCAAGCCTACCTTCCCAAAAAATACTACCAACTTAAATATGAGATTTAAGTAAGACTTTTCAATATTAGAAATTCCCATAAAATCAAAAGGTAAATTCGAACAAAGTGCAAAGAAACAAGCCCCAAAAATCTGGGTGTCACCACATCATGAGCGTCTAAGTATTTAAAAATATTGCAGCAACTGTCTAAATGTCGATACAACAGAAAGAAACGTAGAAGGAGTAACAAGGTCCTGCGGACGCTGGCAGCTACCTTGCAGTCTTCAATACTCAACCGGCCTAGACTCACCAATCGCCGTGCTCAGACACACCTGGATCTGCACATGTAGGGCAGAGTGTAGTATGAGTACAACCAACTCAGAAAGTAACCACAATAATTAAGGAAGTGAGTAATAGTAACGAGCTAAGTAGAACAATTCAATTGATAACTTTCACAGTTAAGGATAAACATGAGTAAAAGATCAGTTTCATAAATTACCAACCACAAGGCACCTAGCAGCTAATACGCAACAACAACGAAATAACTTAAACCTCACAGACATTGTCACTCAATAGCTCAGCCCTCAATGCACACGCTCAATAGGTACCTGTGCTCACCGGGGGTGTTCAGACTCCGGAGGGCCTCCTACAGCCCAAGCGCTAATCTGCACGGACCACTCACGTGCTGCACGGACAACTCACGTGCTATAATATCATATCTTGATCCGCACGGACAACTCACGTGCTATGGTATCAATATCTGGATCCGCACGGATAACTCACATGCTATAGTACAATACCTCACAACAGGCCCTCGGTCTCACTAAGTCATGTACCTTTCTAGCCTCATAGCTCTCAATAAAGAAAGGAAAACAGCCCAATTCAAAGTATTACAGTGTATCAGCAAGAAGATAATAGAGGCTGAGGTAAGCATGTACAAGAATCAACCGACTGAGTATAACTATTGTGAGCAGGGATAAAGCCTAAGCATGATCTCTAACATGAAAGCAGTCAAGTTCTAACATACAAGAAAGCACATAAACACAGATAAACGCTATTAGACTTCACAGCCTCACGGGACGGACCAAGTCTCAATCCCTCACGGCGTACACCCACACGCCCGTCACATAGCATGGGTGTCACCTCCAAACAGTGATATGATACCAAATCTCCGGGTCTCATACCCTAAAAACCAGATTAAAACTGTTACTTATATTAACATCGTAGAAATCCTACTCCAGGATGCTCTTACCCCTCGAATCGGCCTCCAAAACCTCAGAATCTATTCACAACCAAAACAATACCATCATCATATGCTAAGGAAAGAATTCTGCAAGAAAAACTACAAAATTAGGCCAACAACCCGAAATTGGCTAAAACCCGGCCCCTGGGCCCACGTCTTGAAACCGACAAAAATTACAAAACTAGAAAGCTCGTTCACTCACAAGTCTAACCATACCAAATTTATCAAAATCCAACATCGTTTGGTCCCTCTAATCCTCACATCAAACTCTCCAAAATCCCAAGCCCTAACCCCTCATCTTCACCCCTAATTTCCTCTAATTACATGATTAAACAACGGGAAATCACCATAGACACGTGTATTAGGGCCCAAGAAACTTACCTCACTGATATCCCTTGAATCCCTCTTCAAAATCACTCCCAAAAGATTCAAACTCTACTAAAATGGTGAAGAATGGACCAAAATTCGTGAAGCGTTCTATTTATACTTTCTGCCCAGGCTTTGCCTGGTCTTGCCCTCGATTCTACCCTCGATCATGGCCTCGATCCTACCCTCAGTCATGGCCACAATCCTGCCCTCGATCATGGCCTCAATCCTACCCTCGATCATGAACTCAATCCCGACCTCGATCATGGCCTCGATTCTGCCCTCGATTATGGACCACCTCGATTTTTGACCACCTCGATTTTTTGATTGATGTAGAAAAACCAGAAAATCACACCAGCAGATATCAGCCATCGACCAAAGTTCAAAAATGATCCGCTAACAACCCTAAACTCACCCGAGGACCTCGGGACCTCAACCAAACATACCAACATATCCCATAACATCAAAGAACTTAGTCGATCCTTAGAATCACTCAAAACAACATCAAAACATCAAATTACACTCAAATTCAAGCCTAAGATCTTCTAAACTTCTTAATTCCGCAAACGATGCCGAAACCTACCAAACCACGTCCGAATGACCTCACATTTTGCACACACGTCACAAATGACAATACAAACCTACTCCAACTTCCGGAATTCCATTCCGACCCCGATATTTAATTTTCCACTGCCGACCAAAATTTCCAAATTTCTGACTTTTGCCAATTCAAACCTAATTCTACCACGGACCTCCAAATTACATTCCGGACGTGCTCATAAGTCCAAAATTACCTATCGGAGCTAACCGAACCATAAAAATTCAAATCTGAGATCGTTCACACATAATCGTTCACACATAAGTCAACATCCGGTTGACTTTTCCAACTTAAGCTTCCTAATAAGAGACTAAGTGGCTGATTCCACTCCAAAACCACTTCGGACCCGAACCAACCAACCCCATACCATAGAATATAGTTGAATAAAAAATAAAGAAGCAGAAATGGTGAAAACGAGGCTATAACTCTCGAAATGATCGGCCGGGTCGTTACATGCTCCCCCTCTTAAACAAACATTCGTCTTCGAACGAGTCTAGAAACATACATGGGGTTTCAGATAGGTGTGGATATGTGCTCCGTATCTCCCGCTCGGTCTCCCAGGTGGCCTCCTCCACGGGCTGACCTCTCCACTGAAATTATGTCCTTTGACCTTAACTTTCGGACCTGCCGGTCCAAAATAGCCACCGACTCCACATCATAAGTCATATCACTCTCTAACTGAACCATGCTGAAGTCCAAGACATGGGACAGATCGCCAACATACTTCCGAAGCATGGAAACATGAAATACTGGATGCAAACTCGACAAACTGGGTGGCAAGGCAAGCTTATAAGCCACCCCCTTATCCTCTGAAGTACCTCAAAAATACCAATAAATAGGGGCTCAACTTGCCCCTCTTCCCAAACCTCATAACACCCTTCATGGGTATACCTTCAGCAAAACTTTCTCCCCAACCATAAAAGACACATCACGGACCTTCCTATCCGCATATCTCTTCTGCCTAGACTGCGCCGTGCGAAGCCGCTTTGAATCAATTTCACCTTATCTAATGCATCCTGGACTAAATCTGCACCCAAAAGCCTAGCCTCACCCGACTCAAACCATCCAACCGGAGATCTACATCACCTCCCATATAAAAAGCCTCGTACGGAGTCATATGAATAATCGACCAATAACTATTGTTATATGCAAAATCCGTGAGCGGCAGAAACTGGTCCTATGAACCCTCAAAGTCAATGACACAAGTGCGCAACATGGCCCACCAATATCTGAATAGTGTGCTCGGATTGTCCGTCTGTCTGAGGGTGAAAAGTTATGCAACTCAACCTGAGTACCCAACCCTCACCGCACGGCCCTTCAAAACTACAATGTAAACTCAGTACCTCTATCTGAAATGATGGAAACTGGGACACCATGCAGGCGAACAACCTCTCGGATATAAATCTCAGCCAACCGTTCTGAAGTGTAAGTGGTACCAATAAGAATGAAGTGGACAGACTTGGCCAGCCGATCTACAATAACCCAAATAGCACTGAACTTCCTCGAAGTCCATGGGAGCCCAACTATAAAGTCCATGGTGATCCTCTCGCACTTCCACTCCGGAATATCTAACCTCTGAAGCAAGCCACCCGGTCTCTGATGCTCATACTTAACCTGCTGACAGTTGAGACACCGAGCAACAAACCCAACTATATCCTTCTTCATTCGCCTCCACCAATAGTGCTGTCTCAAATCCTGGTACATCTTCGCGGCACCCGGATGGATGGAATACCGCGAGCTGTGGGCCTCCTCAGGAATCAACTCCCGAAGCCCATCTACATTAGGCACACATATCTGGCCCTGCAACCTAAACACGCCATTATCATCAATAGTCACCTCCCTAGCATAACCTCACCGGACCTTTTCCTGAAGAAAGAGCAGGTGGGGGTCGTCACACTGACGCTCCCTAATACGGTCATAAAGAGAAGACCTAGAGAGCACGCAAGACAATACCCGACTAGGCTCAAAAATATCCAATATCACAAGCTGGCCCGCTAAGGACTGAACATCCAATGCCAAAGGTCTCTCTGCTGCAGGAAGATATGCTAAACTCCCCAAACTCTCCGCCCGGCGACTCAAAGCATTGGCCACCACATTGGCCTTCCCCTGATGGTATAAAATAGTGATATCATAGTCCTTAAGAAGCTCCAACCATCTCCGCTAACGCAAATTAAGATCCTTCTACTTAAACAAATGTTGCAGACTCCGGTGATCAATACAGATCTCACAATGAGCCCCATACAAATAATGATGCCAAATCTTCAAGGTGTGAACAATGGCTGCTAACTCAAGATCATGGACAGGATAGCTCTTCTCATAGGTCTTCAACTGGCGTGGGGTATAGGCAATCACCCTGCCCTCCTGCATCAAAACATATCCAATACTTATCCTCGAGGCATCCTGAAGCTGATGGCAGAACTAACACTGGAGTTGTGGTCAAGGCAGTCTTGAGCCTCTGAAATCTCTCCTCACACTCATCCGACCACCTGAATGGAGCATCCTTTTGGGTAAGTTTGGTCAAGGGGGATGCAATAAATGAAAATCCCTCTACAAAGCGACGATAATAACCCGCCAAACCAAAAAGCTCCTAATCTCCGTAGCTGAGGACGGTCTAGGCCAACTTTGCACCGCCTCTATCTTCTTCGAATCCACCTGGATACCCTCACTGGACACCATACTCCCCAAAAATGCTACTGACCCAAGCTAAAACTCACACTTGGAGAATTTTGCATAAAGCTTCTCCTCCTTCAATCTCTGTAATATAACCCTCTAATGCTAAGCATGCTCCTCCTAGCTACGAGAGTAATACAAGATGTCATCAATGAATGCAATACGAACGAGTCGAAATAGGGTTGGAATACACAATTCATCAAATGCATGAACGATGTTGGGGCATTAGTCAGCCCAAAAGACATCACCAAGAACTCATAATGGCCATAGCAGGTCCTGAAAGCTGTCTTAAGAATATCTGAATCCCGATCTTCAGCTGGTGATACTCAGACCTCAAATCAATCTTGGAGAACACCCTTGCTCCCTGAAGCTGGTCAAATAAATCATCAATACGAGGCAAAGGATAATTGTTTTTGAATGTTACCTTGTTCAACTTCCTGTAGTCAATGCACATTCTCATGGAACCATCCTTCTTATTCACAAATAGAACCGGTGCACCCCAAGGTGACACACTAGGCTGAATAAACCCCTTATCAAGGAGTTCCTAGAGTAGTTCTTTTCAATTCCTTCAGCTCCGCCGGTGCCATACGATATGGTGGAATAGAGATGGGTTGAGTGCCCGACACCAAATCAATACCAAAGTCAATATCCATGTCAGGCGGCATGCCCGATAGGTCTGCAGGAAACACGTCTGAAAAATCACATACCACCGGAATAGAATCAATGGTAGGAGTCTCTGCACTAATATTTCTCACAAAATCCAAGTAAGAGAGACAAACCTTCTCAACCATACGCTGAGCCTTCAAATATGAAATCACCCTACTCGATACATAGTCTATAGAGCCACTCCACTCTACCCTCGGAAATCCCGGCATCGCCAACGTCACGGTCCTAGCGTGACAATCTAGAACATCATGACATGGAGATAACCAATCCATACCCAATATGGCATCGAAATCAACCATAATGAGCAGCAAAGGGTCCACTCTGGTCTCTAGACTCTCAATAGACACCACACATGACTGATATACACAGTCCACAATAATAGTATCGCCCACCAGAATAGATACATGAACAGATGAAACTAAATAATCACGGGGCATATCCAGAAAATGAGCGAAATACGAGGAAACATATGAAGATGTGGAACCAGGGTAAAATAATACATAGGCATCTCTGTGACAAACTGAGATAATACTTGTATTCATAGAATCTGAAGCAATAACATCTGGTCTGGCTGGGAGGGCATAGAAATGGGCCTGGCCACTCCCTGATCTGACTCCCCCTCTCGGGCGACCCCTAGCTGACTGGGCTTCGTCCCTCGCTGGCTGAGGTCCACCCCTAGCTGGGTGGGTAGGTGGTGGAGGAACTAGTGCTGGTGCTATCGGCCGAGTACTCCGCTGTGGAGTCCCACCCAATAGCCTAGGGCAATCTCTCATAATGTGACCAAAATCCCCGCACTCGAAACAACCCCTCCTTTGAAGAAAATGTTGCTCCTGATGCCCAAAAGAACTACCCGGGGATACCTGAGTGCATGTGGCATGATGAGAACTCTGCGCTGGCAGTGCACTGAATGATGACTAGCCCTGCTGATGACCATGAGAACCATGGCTAGATGATGCACCACGGTGAAATGGGCGAGCTGATGGGGAGCATGCCTGAAGGACGGCCTCTGTCGTGTTGGAACTGCCCCCATGAGGAGCACCACTGAATCCACCTGGTCCACGAGGACTATTGGCCTCCCTCTCAATCCTCTCCTGACCGCGAACCATCAAAATCTGTCTAGCAATGTCGACAACCTCATCAAAGGTATCACCAGACACCCTCTCTCGGGTCATAAGCAACCATAGCTGAAAAGTGAGACCATCTATAAACCTCATGATCCTCTCCTTGTCTTTGGGAACCAACCAGATAGCATGACGGTCTAACTCCGGGAATCGCATCTCATACTGCATCACAACTATATCACCCTGGCGCAGTTGCTCAAACTGTCTGCGCAGATCCTCTCTGCGGGACTGAGGCACGAACTTCTCCAAATATACCACGGGGAACTGTTGCCAAGTGAGGGGTGCTGCCCAACAGGCCCACGCATCTCGTAAGTCTCCCACCATCGAAATACAGCCGTATAAAAATGAAATTTAGTGAATGACACCCCATAAGTCTCCAGAATACCAGCTGTGCGGAGTATCCTCTGACACCTGTCCAAGAAGTCTTGGGCATCCTCTATCTCTATGCCACTGAAAGGTGGAGGCTGGAGTCTTCCAAACCTCTCCAACATATGCTAATCATCCTCCGACATAGAAGGAACTACATGCTCCTGAGCAGCTGCAACCGGCTGGGCTGGTGGTGCCCCCAGTGTCTGGAGTCCCTGAACAACTTGCTCCGTGTGTGGGCAGCGGGAGTCTGGGTGCCTCTCCCGGCCTGAGAAGTGGCTGCGGTCATAGTAACTAAGACCGCATGAGCAAGGCCAGTACAAAATGATAAGATCTGGGTTAGGGCCTCCTGAAGGCCAGGAATCACAATAGGCACAGGTGGTGCCTGAGCTAGTCCCGCTGGAACATCTACCACGGGGACCTGGTCCTGATCTGGGACAACTTCGAGATCTTCAGGTGCTGCCCCAGCTGCTGCACGGGCGATGACTCTTCCCCTACCACGGCCTCTACCGTGGCCTCGGCCTCTCGCGGCCCTGGCTGGTGGTACTGGTGGCTGGCCCTCCTGACCGGTAGCACGAGTCCTTACCATCTGTGAGAGAATGAAATAACAGATGTTTAGTTACCAGAATAAACAGATCGCACGACAAGAATCCAAGAATGTGAATTTTCCTAAGGGTTCTGCAGCCTCTCGAAGATAAGTACATACGTCTTCGCATCGATCCGCAAGACTCTACTAACCCGCTCATGAATCGTGATACCTATGTAACCTAGGCTCTTATACCAACTTGTCACAGCCCAAATCTAAATCCTGTCGTGATGGTGCCTATCGTGATACTAGGCAAGCCTACCTTCCCAAAAAAACACTACCAAGTTAAATATGAGAGTTAAGTAAGAATTTTCAATATTAGAAATTCTCGTAAAATCAAAGCTAAATTCGAACAAAGTGCAAAGGAACGAGCCCCATACATCGGGGTGTCACCAAGCCATGAGCGTCTAAGTATTTAAAACCATTGTAGAAACTGTCTAAATGTCAATACAACAAGAAGAAACGTAGAAGGAGTAACAAGGTCCTGGGGACGCTGGCAGCTACCTTGCAGTCTCTAATACTCTACCGGTCTGGACACAACAATCGCCGTGCTCAGATATACCTGAATCTGCACATGTACTGCAGGGTGTAGTATGAGTACAACCGACTCACCAAGTAACAACAATAATTAAGGAAGTGAGTAGTAGTGACGAGCTAAACAGAACAATTTAATTGATAATTTTCACAGTTAAGGATAAACATGAGTAAAAGATCAGTTTCATAAATTACTAACCGCAACAAGGCACCGAGCAGCTAATACGCAACAACAACGAAATAGATGAAACCTCACAGGCACTGTCACTCAATCCCTCAGCCCTCAATGCACACGCTCAATAGGTACATGCACTCACTAGGGGTATTCAGACTCCGAAGGGGCTCCTACAGCCCAAGCGCTAATCTTCACGGACCACTCACGTGCTGCATGAACAACTCACATGCTATAATATCATATCTGGATATGCATGGATAACTCATGTGCTATGGTATCAATATATGGATCCGCATGGACAACTCACGTGCTATAGTAAAATATCTCACAACAAGCCCTCTGCCTCACTTAGTCATGTACCTTTCTAGCCTCACAGCTCTCAATAACGAAAGGAAAACAACCCAATTCAAAGTATTACAGTGTATCAGCAAGAAGATAACAGAGACTGAGGTAAACATGTACAAGAATCACTATGACTGAGTATAACTACTGTGAGCAGGGATAAAGCCTAAGCATGATCTCTAACATGAAAGAAGTCAAGTTCTAGCAGACAGGAAAGCACATAAACATAAATAAAGGCTATTAGACTTCACAGCCTCACGGGACGGACCACGTCTCAATCCCTCACGGTGTACACCCACACGCCCATCACATAGCATGGGTGTCACCTCCAAACAGTCAGATGATACCAAATCTCCGGGTCTCATACCCTCAAAACCAAATTTATAACTGTTACTTACCTTAACAACGTAGAAATCCTACTTCGGGATGCTCTTGCCCCTTGACTCGGCCTCCAAAAGCTCAGAATCTATTCACAACCAGAACAGTCACATGATACCAAATCTCCGGGTCTCATACCCTCAAAACCAAATTTAAAACTGTTACTTACCTTAACAACGTAGAAATCCTACTTCGGGATGCTCTTGCCCCTTGACTCGGCCTCCAAAAGCTCAGAATCTATTCACAACCAGAACAGTTCCATCAACATATGCTAAGGAAACGAATTCCACAAGAAAAACTACAAAATTAGGCCAAAAACCCGACCTCGGGCCCACGTCTCGAAACACGACAAAAATTACAAAACTAGAAAGCTCGTTCAGTCACGAGTCTAACTATACCAAATTTATCAAAATCCAACACCATTTGGTCCCTCAAATCCTCACATCAAACTCTCTAAAATCCTAAGCCCTAACCCCTCATCTTCACCCCTAATTTCCACTAATTACATGATTAAACAACGGGAAATCACCATAGACACGAGTATTAGGTCTCAAGCAACTTACCTCACTGATATCCCTTGAATCCCTCTTCAAAATCACTCCCAAAAGCTTCAAAATCGACTAAAATGGTGAAGAATGGACCAAAATTCGTGAAGTGTGCTATTTATACTTTCTGCCCAGGCTTTGCCTGGTCTTGCCCTCGATTCTACCCTCGATCATGGCCTCGATCGTACCCTCGGTCATGGCCTCAATCCTGCCCTCGATCATGGCCTCGATCCTACTATCGGTCATGGCCTCAATCCTACCCTCGATCATGGCCTCGATCCTATCCTCGATCTCAATGCTTCCCTCGATCATGGCCTCGCTTCTGCCCTCGATTTTTGACCACCTCAATTTTTTGACAGATGCAAAAAAACCAGATAATCACACCAGCAGATAGCAGCCATCAACCAAAGTCCAAAAATGATCCGCTAACCACTCCAAACTCACCTGAGGCCCTCGGGACCTCAACCAAACATACCAACACATTCCATAACATCATACGAACTTAGTCGATCCCTCGAATCACTCAAAACAACATCAAAACATCAAATTACACTCAAATTCAAGCCTAAGAACTTCTGAACTTCTGAATTTCGCAAACGATGCCGAAACCTACCAAATCACGTCCGAATGACCTCAAATTTTGCACACACGTCACAAATGACACTACAAACCTACTCCAACTTCCAGAATTTCATTCCGACTCCGATATCTAATTTTCCACTGCCAACCAAAATCTCCAATTTTCAATTTTCGTCAATCCAAGCCTAATTCTACCACGGACCTCCAAATTACATTCCGGATGCGCTCCTAAGTCCAAAATTACCTAACGGAGCTAACCGAATCATAAAAATCCAAATCCGAGATCGTTCACACATAAGTCAACATCCGATTGACTTTTCCAACTTAAGCTTCCTAATAAGAGACTAAGTGTCTCATTCCACTCCAAAACCACTCCGGACCCGAACCAACCAATCCGATTCCATACAATATAACTGAATAACACATAAAGAAGTAGAAATAGGAAAAACGAAACTATAACTCTCGAAACGACCGAACGGGTCGTTACAAAAGGTTACTAAGGACCAAGACACCACAAAAAGCTCAAAATGCAGAAGCTATCCTAAATAGCCATTTCACTATTACAATAAGTTATTACATGCTATCTGAATAGAGCTTATAACTAGAGCCTAGGAAATCAACTAACTGAACTTCATACTTTGGCAGACTCCTCATAGACTCTTTTGAGCCTCGCCCCTACCCACAGGGACATACTCGATAACATTAATAATGTTCTGTCAAATCAAGTAGGCAGAGAATAAGCATAACGGGACTTCATATATTCCCGATTACTCATCTTTGCGACTTCATAGATTTAACACGACCTCATATACATGCGATATTTTAGTCAGTCATAAACACAACAACTAGGTGAAGAACATTTTAGACATAGGGGGTAGGCACTTACTATATAAACAAATAGAATATCAATGTTAGTCAATCCTAGAGCTAGGTGTACAAAATCGAATCGAAAAATTGCACCAAATAGAAAATTCAAATTAAATCGATTAAAAAATCTGATGAGGATTGGTTTGATTTGGTTTGAAAATTCGAACTAAACCGACATATAAATATATAATTTTTATTTATACTTTTAAGACTTTATATAGAATTTTCTTTAAAAAATATCTAGAAATATTTAGGATTCTCTAATGGGATGTAATATTTAATAGAAAACGAAAGTGCTCCATTTTTATTAACTTAATATAATGTAATGTATGATCACTTTCTTATCAAGTGTTATTGAAATGCGTCAATCTCTTTATTTTTTCATATTTATATGTCAAGATTTATTATATTCTTATATCTTTTTCGAATTTGAAGTGATATTTCGATATTGAAAACTAAATAGTACTTGCATTATTTAGGTATCATATTGATTTTTATGTTTAATTATTGAATTCGGTTAACTTTGAAAGCGTACATCAACGAATATTTTACTAAGAAAATTCTTGCATAAGAATATTTTAATATATTATATGTTGCCATTTTTTTCAATTTTTATTAAACATATATTTACTTATAAAAAATTTAACAAGGTAAGATTGACACTATTCATGTAAGAAAAAAATCCGACAAAACCGAACCAATCTGGACCGATATAAATGGTTTGGTTTGATTGTAACAAAAACCGAACCAACGCGGTGCATGTACACCCCTGCCTAAAGCAATATAGCAGCAAAAATATTGACCTACTTTGCCATTTTTTAACCTATACTGATTCTTCGAAGAAATTCGTACCCAAACCTTCTGCCAAAATTCGCTCTTCTTAAAATATACTAGAAAAAGTAAGGAAAAATTGGTTTCTGATTTGAGTTATTATTAAGGGAAGAGCTTATGCTAGGAAATTTGGTAAGAAATGGGTAGAATAATTAAGGCAAAAAAGTAAAATAGCCAAAAAAAAAGAGAGAGAGAGAGAGAGAGATAAAGCTAAATAAATCAACTAATCGAAAGAGGGATATAAGAGTGTTCGGGGTTCCTGGTTGGCTTTGGAGATGATGTTGGGAATATTTGATTTAGGATTAATTTACATAAAAGGTTTGGAAAAATACTGGTAAATGTATGGCTAAATAATTAGGGAAATCTATACTAAATACCCACACAACCCATAATAATTGCCCGTAATTACCCATATGAATGTTTGTTACAAAAACTACCTATTCGGCTGAAACATTTTACCTAGTCTAGTTATTTCCTTTTGCCTTTTGATTTGTTTTCTCAGATTTAGTGAAACATATTCCCTTTCCTCTTTGAAGTGCAAAATCCCAAACCTTTTTCTTCTAATAAACTATGAAATCTAGTTGACCCCGTTATTTTTCATGTAATCTTATCATTTTTTCTGTCAAAATCTCATGCTTGCTCGGATTTTGCACTTCGTGTTTTTTGCTGAAATTAAAATTTTACAGATTTTCTTAGTCTTTTTTCGAATTCCAAAATTATGATTTCTCAACTTGAAAATTCTAATATTAGATTTGAATTGGGTGTATATTGCTTGTAGTACCTTAGCTTCCCAAATCTGAATTTCTACGTATTTGAATATCTACCATTGTTGGGCTTGAAACTCTTGAAATTAAAATTTTTATTTTGAAGATTTCTTGTTTGATTCAAATTGGGAGTTCATACGAAAATTTGATTGCATTTGGAGCTGATTTGAGGTGACTAAGATCGAATTTTTCAGTTGAAAATCGAAGAAGAATATAGTTACCCAACAGTATATTGCTACTGTATAAAATATGTTGTAGGAGTATATAGCTATACTGAAACAATATATTGTTATATAATATAATGCAACGGTGTACTGTAATAATCGAAGAAGAATACGGTTACCTAATAATATACTGCTTTGGGATACAATATATTGTATGAGTATGGCTATACTGCAATAGTATACTGTTATAATATATAATATATTGTAACAGTATATTGTAATAATATGCGATATACTACAACAATATGCTGTAATAGTAGACAATATACCATAATAGTATATTTCGATTGCTATTTTATTGAATCATCTAGGTACTATTGTGCAAAGCCAAAGTCATGGTTATAACAACATTATAATGTTATATTATACAATTTAATATAACAGTATATAGTTGTCACGACCCATTTTTTAAACAAGTCGTGACCGGCATCCGATCACTAAACATGACCGAGCGAACCATCTGAGCTTATCAAATCTATTATAACTGCAAACTTTATATGCAACAAGGCAATACTTTAACCAAATACTTTTGATTAATTTAAATATTTAAAATAAATAAACTCACAAAACTTTATTCGTAGTAACTACTGATATACTGCTAAGTTATTATCAAAAACGTCTAAATCTTAACCCACCGACTGCGTCTATGAAGCCTCTACTGATAAACTGACGCACTGCTCAGGACATGAGATTTTCTGGCCAGTTATCTAAGTAAACAAAGAAATAACTAACTAAAGATGACTCTAAGGAATACTCCACGAACAAAAGTTGAGCTCACCAATAGTACTGGAAGGGAGGGAAGTCCTAAACTGTAGTCTGCTCGCCTGCAAAACCGGTCTCTACATTGTACCGCAGACCAACGTAGGTTCCCAAAAGAAAACGTCAGTACCATCCATTGTACTCAGTGAGTCTCAACGATTGGGGACAAAACTTTAATACAATACACATTACGAGCAAAGAATCTAAATGCATAGAAAACATACAACTTCTAAGAACAATTCTAAAATAATTGCATAATAGCAGTTTATGAATATTCTAAAAGAAATTCTTTTCTTTTTCAAAAAAAAAAAAAATACATCTCTTTATACTTTGGGAGTTCCAACTATCCTTACCTATTTTTGTCTTAGTCACCGTGTGATCGGTACGAGTTCGATCCCAACCTGATCGAATAGGCCCAATTCACGAGGTGTCACTCGCTTCATGGTTCTCAGCGCTCATGTATCATACCTTAGCATGGCTAAGTAAATTCTCAGCAACGAGACCCCCGGCTCGTGTGCTCCCTACTTTGGCACAAGTAGTTTCAGGAGGTCAACGCCTTGGTCAGGACCCTCGGCCTGGACGATGACCTCTTCTCAGAATAAAGGATACTACCAAAAATCTTTTCTTTCTATAACTTGTTCTTGTGACTTTTCAAGTCTAAATCTTTCAAACATACTTATTCCGGAATCCTTAAAGGTAAGGTATGGCATAAGAATGAAATAAACATTCAAAATTATTTCTAAAGATTCTTGCTTCTTCATGAATTTTCAACATGAATATGGCATATAAGAATAACATAGAAATCTGAACATTTATGTACATATATCAAAATAATCATCTAAACTTTAGCTAAAAAATAATTCTAAGCTAATAGGTATTTACTCGCCACAATTATCTTTTAAGCAATTCATCAAACATCTTGTATGCGTGCTTTTGTGAGTTAAATCACTTTAGTAAATGGTTGTATCAACTCACCTCAAAACGTCTCGAGCTAATACGTAGGCCTCAGTCCAATTTATACTCGCCAAACAATCGATTCTACAACAATCAATGCATTCTAATTAATTTTAAAATTTCATACCTAAACATGAGATTTACTGTTGATACATAGAAATAAGGGAATTACTATAAAATTCTTATACTGTAGGATAGTTAAGAACAGAAAATTTTACATACCTGTGTTCAAGAACTAGTTATTTCTAAAGAAACCTAGAATTTTCGTGTTGTTTGCGTGAAATAGTTCACTGGATTTTGCTGCCTCTCTTTCGTTGTTCTGTTCGTGCGAAGGAACAAAAGGTTTCTTTATTTTTTTTTCGTATAAAGGATTTCAATCCTTTTGGTTCAAACAGCCCTTTATGGGCTTTTAGGTTTGTCCCCCCATAATTTTTTTGTTTTATTGATTTTTTTAACTTAACTAATAATTAATAATACTCACTTTTAATAATTAATAATATTAAAATTATTAATATTTCCCTAATTGTATATCTAATTATTTTTAAATAGAGAAGTAACTCAAAATCAATCACAAGAATTTTAATCCGTAATAGAAGTATAATTTAAGATTATAAAAATTAAATTCTATATTTAGCGGGTATTAAAACTTTTATAGATTTGAGGAGTGTTACAATCTTCCCTCCTTAAAAACATTCGTCCTAGAATGTTGCTAAGGCCTTATTCTTAAGCCAACAATCATTCCTTAGGTACTTGAGCCTCTTAAGTTTTCTTAGCACTACTTATTCTTCCAAGGGACTCAAAATTTTGGCTAATTCCCTAAATTTTCAAAAATTTCGGCAGAGTTTCCCTTGTAAATTGGACCATCCAAAAAACTATCCCTGTCACAAATACCACAAATACACCAACAACAACCAAATATATCATAACAAGCCATTCATATACATCATATACAGCTCATAAACTAGTTAGACACACTCCGACAAGGAGGTACCACAATAACCAACCAAATTCTAAAGCACAATACTTTACAAAAAGTAAATAACTTTAATGAATTAAATATACTCTAGCATGGCACTAAATTATTAAATAACTAAAGATACCCTGACAAAACTAAATTACTTCAGCAGCTAAGTATAATCTAGCAAAGACATAAACACATGCTAACTTGTATTTAATAAATAAAATACAAATGTCAAACCAAACTAGGTTCACATATTTAATAAATAAAATACAAATGTCAAACCAAACTAGGTTCACATACTTTTTTCCTCAAATAAATATGGATATTTATCTCTCATATCTTCCTCGACCTCCCACGTAGCCTCTTTTGAATCATGATTACTCCACAAAACTTTTACCGATGCTATGTCTTTTGTTTTTAACTTTCTTACTTGCCTATCGAGAATTTCTATAGGTACCTCTTCATAAGTCAAGCCTTCTTTAATTTCTATGGTATTGGTAGGTATTATATGCGACTCGTCATGAATGTACTTTCTAAGAATAGACACATGAAAGACAGGATGAACAACGGAAAACTCGATGGGCAGCGCTAGCTCATAAGCCACATTTCCCTTTTTTTCTATAATCACATAAGGTCCAATAAATCTAGGACTAAGTTTCTCCTTCTTACCAAACCTCATAACTCCTTTCATTGGTGAAACTTTCAAAAACACCTTGTCACCAACCATGAACTCTAAGTCACGGTGCCTCTTGTCAGAATAGGACTTTTGACGACTCTGAGCCGCTTTCAGTCTTTCTCTAATTAGCTGGACTTTCTCTAAGGCCTCACAAACAAACTCTGGACCAATCAACGGCACCTCTGCTGGTTCAAACCAACCACTGGAGACCTATATCTTCGCCCATACAACGCTTCATAAGGAGCCATACCGATGCTGACCTAATAGCTATTATTGTAAGCAAATTCTATAAGTGGCAAGTGATCATCCCAATTACCTCCAAAATCTATTACGCATGCACGCAGCATATCTTCGAGTGTCTGAATGGTCCTTTCTACATGGCCATCGGTCTGTGGATGGAAAACGGTGCTCAAATTGACCTTGGTACCTAATATTTTCTGAAATGCCTGCCAAAAATGTGCCGTGAACTGAGGGCCTCTTTCAGATATGATTGAAACTGGAGTACCATGCAATTGGACTATTTCTTTAATGTACAACTGCGCATACTGCTCTGCGGAATTTGTCGTCTTTACTGGTAGGAAATGCGCGGACTTCGTCAGTCGATCTACAATAACCCAAATTGAATCATGCTTACAGTATGTGCGAGGTAGACCTACTACAAAATCCATATTAATCATCTCCCATTTCCACTGTGGTATCTCTATATCTTGAGCTACGCCACCAGGTCTTTTATGCTCGGCTTTGACTTGCTGGCAATTCAAACATTTAGCCACATGATCTGCTACTTGCTTCTTCATGCCTTTCGACCAATACAACTCTTTCAAATACAAATACATTTTGGTATCACCTGGGTGGATAGAGTACCTCGAACTATGAGCTTCTTCCATAATGGCCTTCCTAAGCCCATCTACATCAGGCACACATAACTCATCATTCAACTTCAAAACTCCATCAATTCCTAGGGTGAAAGCAGTGATTTCTTTGTTTCTAACTCCTTCTTTTAACTTGACTAAGTACAAATCTTCGTCTTGCTTAGCCTTAACATGCTCAACTAGAGAGGATTGCGCTAAGGCATAAGAAGTTATACCTCCTTCTTCGGTCTCATCCAATCTAATTCCATCATTTGCAAGTTTTTGAATTTCTCTACCCAAAGTTCGCCTTTATACTGCAAGATGGGTCAAGACACCCATTGACTTCCTACTAAGTGCATCTGCTACCACGTTCGCTTTGCCCGGGTGATAAAGGATATTAATGTCATAATACTTCAATAGCCCGAGCCACCTTCTTTGTCTCAAATTTAATTCTTTTTGCTTGAAAATGTACTGGAGGCTTTTGTGATCTGCAAACACTTCAGAATGCTTGCCATAAAGGTAGTGTCGCCATATCTTTAATGCAAACACCACTGCTGCAAGCTCCAAGTCGTGTGTGGGATAGTTCTTTTCATAATTCTTTAACTTCCTAGAAGCATAAGCAATAACTTTTCCATTTTGCATAAGAACACAACCAAGACCCACTCTAGAGGCATCACAATACACTGTGAACCCACCCGAACCTGTCGGCAAGGTTAACACAGGTGCAGTGGTCAACCTCTTCTTTAACTCTTGAAAACTCTGCTCACAAGAGTCTGACCACTGGAACTTAACTGCTTTCTGAGTCAACTTAGTTAATGGAGTTGCAAGTGAGGAAAACCTCTCTACAAACCTTTTATAGTAGCCATCTAACCCCAGGAAACTCCTAATTTCGGTTGGCGTTGTCGGCCTAGGCCAGTTCTTGACTGCTTCTGTCTTCTGGAGGTCTACTTTTATGCCTTCACTAGATACCACGTGGCCTAAGAATGCCACTGACTGCAACCAGAACTCACATTTTGAAAATTTGGCATAAAGCTCATTCTTCTTCAAGGTCTGCAAGGCTATCTGGAGGTGTTCGACATGCTCATCCTTGCTCTTAGAGTATACCAAAATATCGTCTATAAACATGATAATAAAGTTATCCAGGAATGGCTTGAAAATTATGTTCACGAGGTCCATGAATGCAGCTGGAGCATTTGTCAACCCGAAGGACATCACTAGAAATTCATAATGCCCGTAGCGATTTCTAAAGGCTGTTTTAGATATATCTTCTTCTCTAATTCTCAACTGATGGTACCCCGACCTCAAGTCTATTTTTGAAAAGTACTTTTCACCCTGAAGTTGATCAAATAAATCATCAATTCTTGGCAGTGGGTACTTGTTCTTAATGGTAACTTTATTCAACTGTCGATAGTCGACAAACATTCTGAGAGACCCATCTTTCTTCTTGATAAACAGGACCGGGGCACCCCACGGTGAAACACTCGTCCTGATGAATCCCTTGTCAAGAAGGTCTTTCAATTGTTCTCTCAAATCATTAAGTTCTGCTGGAGCCATCCTATAAGAAGGTATAGATATGGGTTGAGTGCCTGACATGAGATCAATGCCAAAGTCTATGATTCTTTCAGGAGGAAGTTCGGGAGGGTCATCTGGGAAAACTTCTGGAAATTCTCTAACAACTGGCACATACTGAAGAGCTGGTGGTTCTGATTCTGGATTAATGATGTGAGCCAAATAGGCGAGACACCCCTTACCGATAATTTGTTGTGCTTAAGGTAAGAAATAAACTTACCTACAAGCGATGCTGAACTACCCTTCCACTCTAAGACTTATTCATTTGGAAATTTGAACCTGACTATCTTGGTATGACAATATAACATGGCATAGAAGGAAGACAACCAATCCATACCCATGATCACATCGAAATCCACCATTTCTAATTCTATGAGATCAGTATTGGTGTTGCGACCTTGGACTGAAACTATACAACCTCTATAGACTCTTGTGAATCTCACTGACTCGCCAACTAGAGTAGATACTAGGAATGGCTTGCTAAGTTGTTCAGGTTCTAGCCCAAGGTTAATTGCAAAGTATGGAGTCACATATGAAAACGTTGAACCTGGATCCATTATGTCATAAGTATTATGTGAGCAGACTAAAAGTATACCTGTAATAACTTCTGCAGATGCCTCTGCACTCTGATGATCAAGTGTAGCAAACAAACGGGGTTGTCCCCCTTCCTGAGTAACTCGATCTGGACCTCTGCCTGCCCCATGCCCGGTCTGATTATGAGAACCACGAGCCTGAGGTGGTGCAACTGCAGTAGCTGAGGAACTAGAAGGATGAGTTGATCCACTACTGAAATTACGTCGCAACTTTGGGCAGTTGGCCTTTATATGACCAATGTATCCACAATGATAGCAACCATGAAACCCGAACTTGTACTGACCTGAATGTTGCCTCTTACATGTTCCACAAAGACCTTGTTGGTGTGAATGTTGCTCAGCATGACTCTGGCTATGTGAGGATGATGTCCTAAAATTCTGATTCTGGCGAGACTGGTTTCCATAACTCTGAGTACGTCTGAAGGAAGACTCACCACTTGAATGATGACTGAACTGAGTTGGTGCTAATGACTCCTTATTAGAGGAATTCCTTCTACCTCCGCTAGATGTACCATTAAACCTGCCCGCTGTCCGGGCTTTCTTGTTATGTTATTTTTCTTCTCTACTTTGTTGTCTGTCTTTTTCTAAGTGCTTGGCGAATCCCAAAACAGAGGAGAATGCCATCATCCCTACCACTGCAGCTGATGTCGTATCCTTAATGTAGTAAACCAAATCACCAACAAACCTGCGAATCTTTGCTTTTTCTGTCTGAACCATGTGAGTAGAATGTTTAGCCAACCTTATGAATTCCATGTAGTACTCTTGCACACTTTTATTCCCTTGCTTGAGATGTTCGAACTCTGTAGCCTTAGCTTCCCTATCCTCTTCCGGGATAAAGTTGGCCATGAAGGCCTTTTCAAATTCTTCCCAAGTAGGCGGACCATCATCTTCATCTCTTTCCTTTTCCCACATATCAAACCAAGCTCCAACCACATCTTTAAGCTGGTAAGCAGCCAACTCCATAGCCTCATCATCAAATGCCTTCATCGCTCGGAGGGCTTTCTTGACAGCCTCCAGCCACAACATTGGTTCTTCATCAACTATAGAACATGGAACACTGGAGGATTCAACTTCAAAAATGCATTCACTCTTGAGGACTCATAATTGTTCTGTCTATTTGATTGAGGTGGAATCTCATCTTTTCTCTCGTTCTGGTTGACCATGAAGCCTTTAAACATCTCCATAGCGTTGTTGACTGCATTAAACATCTGACCCACCTTTGGAGATATAGTTGTCTGAGCCGGAGCCGCTGTTGGGGGCGGTATTGGATCCTGAGGTACCGCGTCATCATGCTCCACCCCTTCTTCATGTTCAACCCAGGGTACTTGAACCCCTTTTGTGGATTTACCCTTCCTTTTCTGAGTTGAAGCCTTCTTAGTTCTACCTTGAGCCATAATAATAACAATAGTTTCTTGAGCAGCATCCTGAGTGTCAGTGTCAGAGTTGCGAGTACAAACCATTTCTGCGAGTTTTGGAGAAACGAATACATTAGATAATTTCTTAGAGGTAGGCTCTATTGCACGATCTAAAGTATGAAAAAAATGATACTTTTCCTAAATGCTTGTAGCCTCCTGTTTATAAGTATGGCGCGCTTCATACCCATAAACAAGGTTATACAAACACGACTTCATAGACCCCTAGGACTCCATAAACCTGAAGCTCTCATAGCAAGTTTGTCACGACCCATTTTCTAAACAAGCCGTGACTGGCACCCGATCACTAAACATGACCGAGCGAACCATCTGAGCTTATCAAATCTATTATAACTGCAAACTTTATATACAACAAGTCAATACTTTAACCAAATACTTTTGATTAATTTAAATATTTAAAATAAATAAACTCCCAAAACTTAATTCGTAGTTACATACTGCTAAGTTATTATCAAAAACATCTGAATCTTAACCCACCGACTGTATCTATGAAACCTCTACTGATAAACTGATGCACTGCTCAGGACATGAGATTTCCTGGCCAGTTCTCTAAGTAAACAAAGAAATAGCTAAATAAAGATGACTCTAAGGAATAGTCCACGAACAAAAGCGGAGCTCACCAATAGTACTGAAAGGGAGGGAAGACCTAAATTGTAGCCTGCTCGCCTGCAAAACCGGTCCCGACGTTGTACCGCAGACCAACATAGGTTCCAAAAGAGAACATTAGTACCATCCATTGTACTCAATGAGTCTCAACGATAGGGGACGAAACTTTAATACAATACACATTACGATCAAAGAATCTAAATGCATAGAAAACATACAGCTTCTAAGAACAATTCTAAAATAATTGCATAATAGCAGTTTATCAATATTCTAAAAGAAATTCTTTTCTTTTTCAAAAAAAAAATTACTTCTCTTTATACTTTGGAGTTCCAACTATTCTGACCTATTTCTGTCTTAGTCACCGTGTGATCGGCACGGGTTTGATCCCAACCTGATCGAATAGTCCCAACTCACAAGGTGCCACTCGCTTCATGGTTCTCAGTGCTCATGTATCATACCTTAGCATGACTAAGTAAATTCTCAGCAACGAGACCCTCGGCTCGTGTGCTCCCTACTTTGGCACAAGTATTTTCAGGAAGTCAACGCCTTGGTCAGGACCCTCGGCCTGGACGATGACCCTTTCTCAGAATAAAGGATACTCCCAAAAATCTTTTCTTTCTAAAACTTGTTCTTGTGACTTTTCAAGTCTAAATCTTTCAAACATACTTATTCCGGAATCCTTAAAGGTAAGGTATGGTATAAGAATGAAATAAACATTCAAAATTATTTCTAAAGATTCTTGCTTCTTCATGAATTTTCAACATGAAAATGGCATATAAGAATAACACAAAAATCTGAAAATTTATGCACATATATCAAAATAATCATCTAAACATTAGCTAGAAAATAATTCTAAGCTAATAGGTATTTACTCGCCCCAATTAAGTACATATAAATTCTTTTAAGCAATTAATCAAATATCTTGTATGCGTGATTTTGTGAGTTAAACCACTTTAGTAAAGGGTTATATCAACTCACCTCAAAACTTCTCGAGCTAATACGTAGGCCCCATTCCAATTTATACTCGTCAAACAATCGATTCTACAACAATCAATGCATTCTAATTAATTTTAAAATTTCACACCTAAACATGGGATTTACTGTTGATACAGAGAAATAAGGGAATTACTATATAATTCTTATACTGTAGGATAGTTAATAATAGAAAATTTTACATACCTGTGTTCAAGAACTAGTTATTTGTAAAGAAGCCTTGAATTTTCGTGTTGTTTGCGTGAAATAATTCGCTGGATTTTGCTGTCTCTGTTTCATTGTTCTGTCTGTGCGAAGGAACATAAGGTTTCTTTGTTTTTTTTTTCGTATAGAGGATTTCAATCCTTTTGGTTCCAACAGCCCTTTATGGGCTTTTAGGTTTGTCCCCCCATATTTTTTTTTATTGATTTTTTTTACTTAACTAATAATTAATAATACTTACTTTTAATAATTAATAATATTAAAATTATTAACATTTCTCTAATTGTTTATCCAATTATTTATAAATAGAGAAGTAACTCAAAATCAATCACAAGAATTTTAATTCGTAATAGAAGTATAATTTAAGATTATAAAAATTAAATTCTATATTTAGCCGGTATTAAAACTTTTATAGATTTGAGGAGTGTTACAAATAAATAATCCCTTTTATATATTTTTAAAATTTCCTATTAGGTCCTTGCAAATATTTTTTTAAATAAATTTTTTGATGGAGTTCCATGAAAATAATAGGGAAAAAATCACTTTATAGTTGTTTTGATTCGATTTATACCGAGCCATGTTCGAAATGTTGATTGAAGGCTGTGGCTAAATTTTGAGTAAATTTGGTGGATATTTTTGGAGTAAATTTTTGGAATTTCGGCCAAAATTAAGTTGAACTAGCAAAGAAGACAAAAGTTGTATTGTATACCAACATGTTATACTATATGTTGTATTGGTATATAATTAAGTCAAAAGTATATAATTAATTATAACAATATACTACTAATTTTCTTGAGAGGATGAACTAGTACTGTATGATACCATGACAATATATAATATATACCATATGGATATCATAGATGACTAATAACTTTTTTTGGAAGAATGAACTAGTCCTTTATGATACCATGTCAACATATGATATATACCAGGTTGGTATCATCGAGGACTGAATGTCTTTCTGAAAGGAATAACCAGACCTCTATGATACCCTATCAGTATATGATATATACCATATGGGTATCATTCAGGACTGAATGAACCAGGCCTCTATGATACTATGTTAGTATATAATATATATCGCGTGGGTATCATAGAGGACTGATGAGTATTTTGTTTGTTGAAGAAAGGACTAGCCATCTATGATACCATGTTGGTATATGATACGTACCATATTGGTATCATAGTATATTGCAATAATATACTTCAACTACTACTAATATATTATTTTTGGTATAATATATGCTACAATAAATTATTTTCTAATAATTAATATATAAAAAAGATACTATATCAATTATCCTTTTTTGATATAGTGAAAAAAATAAAGAGAAAAATAACGGAACGAAAATAAAGGAGCGAAAAAGATGTGGATAATTACATTATGGAAAAAAGTTTAAAAGAAAAAATAATTTAAAAATAAAAAGAGAAATAAATAAATAAAAGGAAAAAAAAGAGAAAAGCAAACAGGTATAATGTATAAGTTGTTCATATAACTGATCTACATAGTAAGATCTATAGAAAAAGAAAATGAGAAAAAGTAAGACAAAGATTATATCAGTTATATTAAGGAAAGGTGAACGGGTATTTACTATATTAGATATCTTTTTATTATTTCACATAAAAAGAAAAAAATAATAAAGAAAAGGAGCAAAAAAAGTGAATATAATTAGATTATGCAGAAAAAAGGAAATAAAAAGAAAAAAGATTTAAATGAAATTAGAAAAGGAAGAAGAAATAAAGAAAATGAACAAAAGGAAAAAAGGAGTCAAAATTGAGCATGAAATCAAACTGTGGTGGAAAAACAAAATAAAAAATAATATGACTGAAAAATAAACATAAAAGGAGAAAAAAGCAAAGAATAAAGAAAAACGAGAAAAAAAGGAGAAAAAGAGGTAATGTCACAACCCAATTTCCGGAGTCGTGATGTCGCATGTCGTGAAACCAGTCAAGCCACCCATTTTTATCTAAATAAATATAATTTCCAATAAAATATCCTTCTTAACAAGTGTGTGGATAAAAATAATAATAAATCAAAATTTGGAAACCAGTTTATGAAATTCAAAACCCTCCTCGGATCCAGTGTCACACAGTTATGAGCTGCTAGTACTTAATACAACCAAAAAGAAATGACCAACATAGTCTGAAAATAAATACAACGGTAGAAAAGGAAGAGACGACGAGATCACGGTCGCCAACTGCTACCTCGTCAACTCTGATGAAACTGCTGCTACTCACTGACCAGAGCTGAATCCCGCTGTACCTGGATCTGCACACAAGGTGCAGGGGGTAAGGTGAGTACACCAACTCAGTAGTAACGAAACCAAACTACGGCCTGAGAGGTAGTGACGGACCAAAACCTCCGATAATTCGAACAACAGTATATAACTTGGACATGACAGTAATATATCAGAAAATAAACACGATGCAACAATATGTGTCTGTAACCCTGCATACTAGCATGAAATCATATAGAATCAAGAATGATGTGTACTCAGTAATACAACTCTCATAAGATGGTCCACTCAGTACTAGAATACGGCCTTCCGGCCCAAGGAAAGTCCATCCCGGATATTACATAAACACAAGTGACACAGTCATCTAGTACTGAGGAAAAAGGCTGATCCAGCCACCACGAAGAAGATCCATCTCCGGAACATAATACCCACGGAGGAAATCCATCTCCGGAACATGGAACCCATGGAGGAAATCCATCTCCGGAACATAGAACACACGGAGAAAATCCATCTCCAGAACATAATACTCGGACAAGATCCATGTCCAGAGAAATCCATCCCTCAATATCTGTGCGCTCACTGGGGGTGTAAAGACTCTGGAGGGGCTCATTTCAGCCCATGCACTATATCAAGCCAACGAAGGCATGATTCCAGGATCGCTGTGGTGTGCAGTCCGGCCTCATAACTGTCTCAAAACCAGGCTCCAAGCCTCACTCAGTCAGTACCTTCCAGTCTCACTCACAATGCTCTAACATATAAAAATCAGCCCAAACCAATGATAATATAGAATAGACTATCAACTTACGAGACTGAGGCATGAAACATATACTTTAACAGGACTGAGTACATGAAAACAATAATCACAGATAGAGACAGCAATAATCGACCGTTCCTGTCTGAACATATCGGCGTGAAGCCTTAACATTTGTACTTAGCATGATTTCTATTGCGTTCAAGGTAATACCACCTTCACAGTACAAATATCAACCTGAGATAACCATTAGACAGTGTCATGGGATGAGCCAGGCTACAAATATTCGGCATACGCCCGCATGCCCGTCACTTGGCAAGTGCGTCACCTTAATTAACATCATATATCAAATAGTTTGAGGTTTCGAACCCTCAGTTCCAAGTTTGGAAGCGTTACTTACCTCAAAACCGGCTAATATACTACTCCGCAGTGCCCTTGCCTCTAAATTCGGCCTCCGAGTGCTCCAAATCTACCAACAATCAGAGTATATCATTATAATATGCTAAGGAACTAAGCACAGTCGAAATGTATCAAAAATACTCAAAAATGCCGAAATTGGTCAAAACTGACCCTCTGGGCCCACGTCCCGAAACTCAGAAAATTTTATACAAAACTGTTCTTCATCATCTCACGAGTCCGTACATATAACGAACACTAAAATCGGAGTTCATTTGACCCCTCAAATCAATCCCTAAAGGTCTCAAAATCTCAAGTCCTAAACCCACCTTATTCTACTGATTTTCATGAATTAGTACAGAGATTATATTCTATAATCACCCATAAACGAGTTTTAATGATCAAAACACTTACCTCTATGAAGAACACTGATTTTCCTCTTTAAAAATTGCCCCCAAAGCTCTCTGTCCGTACAAATATAGTGTAAAAAGGGTTTAAGTCGCGGGGGGTTTAATTATATACTGCCCAGTGATTTCTTCCTTGAAATCGCGGCATAAGTCACGGGATCGCGGTTCACAGCAGCTCAACCTCACGCGATCGCGAAGACCCTTTGACCTCACCCCCACGCGCCTGTCATGACTCTACGCAATCGCGATCGCGACCTAGCCCACGCAATTGCACTTCACCTTCTTCCAAACCTACGCGATCGCACTCCGATACACGCGATCGCGATGCATAATTTTGCCTGGTCCTTAGAGTGTTCTATGCGATCGCGATGCACAATTCCCTACTGCAAAAAAACCAGAAAACCAGCTCTTCCTTTAAGTCTAAAAATGCCCGTTAACCACCCGAAATCAATCCCGAGACCCTCGGGACCCCAACCAAACTTACCAAAATATCCCATAACATTGTTAAAACTTATTTTCACTCTCGAAACATCAAAAATAACATCAAAACACCAAAATTACATCGGATTCAAGCCTAAGAACTTTAAAGTTTCTAAAATCCATCAAAGATGCTGAAACTATCCAAAACAACTCCGATTGACTTGAAATTTTGCAGACACATCCAAAATTATATTACGAACCTGTTCCAACTATCAGAATTCCATTCCGACCCCGATAGCCTATTTTCCACTGCCGACCGAAAATCACCAAAAACTAACTTTCGCCAATTCAAGCCTAATTCTACACCGGACATCACAAAAATATTCCGAACATACTCCTAACTCCCAAATCACCTAACGAAACTATCCGAGCCATAAAATCCGCATTCCGAGGTCGTTTACCAACAAGTCAACTCTTAGTTGATTTTGTCCATTTTAAGGCTGTTTTAAAGGCTAAATGACTGAACTCTCACTATAACCATTCGATTCCAAGCCTATCGACTCTAACACATCAATAATAGAATAACCAATCCATGACAAGTCAATGACAACAATAAAAATACAAGTTCTACGTAACGACAGACCGGGTCGTTACATTCTCCCCCACTTAAACATGCGTTCGTCCTTGAACGTGCCTAGAGCTGTTCCAACACCACCAAAATTTGTTGTGTAACCTTCCATGCACATATTCGGAGGTGATACCATGTCACCCTACCCCATCTACGTCTGATAACACAACATAACTGAAATTTCATTATCAAATCCTGACCCATAAACCTTAAAACCAAGTTTCCACTTCTGAAATAATTTACAAGTTCAAATTTCCATGACTATAAGCTGAAATAGTCTGAACACGTCGTATCAACCTATATCCGTAACCCAAGATAAAATCACATAATATACCGCATGGCTCAACCACTCATAGCGATAACTCATAGCCACAATAGTTGTTCAAACAACTCAATACCGGTACATACCCTCTTATCAAACCATGCCTCGTTCAAACACTTCCATATACTGCCGATGATGAAAGAAACACGTATAAACCAGTAACCATTCGCCCGATCAGTATCAATACCATCCAGAGCCATAACTTGTGCAACCTGTGCACTCAATAACCACATACCAAGAGCTCAATTCATTAAATAAAGAAGACTCACATGAGAGGGCTATCGTGCCACTAACACTTACCATTACTACATCATACTGAAAGCATGATACACATCGTGAAACCATATCACCCAAATCTGACACCAAGGATCATACCTCTACCTAACTGAGTTGTAAGGCGCGATCTCATCCAACCGCTGGACCACATGACACACTCCTAGACACCTTGCTCAAAATCAATAACCATGCGAAATTCGACATCAATTACTCAAAGCGCATTGCCATAATCACGGGAAATCGGACGATACCGTGCCACCCGAATCAGAAAGAACATAACCAACACGTCTCAATCTTGCAACACCCAATTACTTACCTTACTCAAATCTCGCTATACAGCCCTGATAGTACTACATCATATGCACATATATAACCAACGATCACAACTCCTCGAACACCGAAAGGTAACTCGTAGATCACTCCAAGACACGAATAAGCTCAATGACAATCGAATGGTACATCCCTCAATAATAGCATTTCGGAGTCAGCAATTTTGAATCGGTGCAAAACACACACCCATACCGGCCTACCAATAACTCTAAGTCAACTCTGGTCACCCACAATAGGTAGATAACTCTCTGAACGTTCATAATGACTGAATCATGACTAACACCTGACTAGCTTTGCTCGCATCCTCGTAGTTCACAACAACAAAAATAATCTTTTCATGAAAACTCTCAGTCTCAAAATCCATGAGGCGCACCAATTACCATATCTGACCCTAATTTCACCACTCAAATATATAACACATCCCTGATGCTCAATCTTCCACGAGGGATACCCCCATAATTCCTCTGTGTCACCAAGAAACCTTGAATATCAGCAGTCGATCCAACAAGAGAGTGTCGTAACACCAATGAAGCACCCTTATTCAACCACATTGCCTTAAACACATTGTCCTTAATGAATGTATACTCTCATCCAGCCACCCAATAGTGGTATATTTTACCTAATCATCTGAAACTGCCAATTCTAACCTTTCTTCCAGAACTGAACCGTGACCTCACATATGCCACTCTCCACTATACACAAAATATCGCATACGCTATGCAATCCTATGATAAATATGATATCTTCATGCTCCCTTCCTAGCCACAACAACTACGTACCCAGCCAGCCAAGAACTTTCCATTCGATCCCATCTAGAAACAAAATCACTATACATCACCTGGCCCTCACGCCCGTAGAAATATATATCTCCAACCGTGGTAGAAACCATTAAGAACTCCCGAATCACACTTGTACAACACCAAACCGTCAGGACTGAATCCTTCTAACTTAACCAAGCTACGCATGCCACCAAATTCTAAGAGAATTGCTAATAAACACCTTTAACAACTCATTACCTTATAAACACCCAAAGAACTAAACATATCCCTTATCATCCCGATCCGACCTACTACCAAGCTGTCCTATTTATTCAAGTTCCTTCCGACTTACCTTCGAATTGATACTTCTTCTTGACATAATACCACAATCCTCAATCCCGACTCACCGCACGAAAAACCCGAGTATAAAAACTATACCACCTAAGGCTCATAGGTCACTGAATACTCCCTCATTATCCCCAAATGCACCACATTAGAAATACTTACCCTGAAGAGACTTCCTACGAATTTAAAGTCATTACCTTCACTTTCCTGATACTGGTGGATAGAATCCATGATAATGCAAATACACCACAAGCCTTGACACCTTTCCCGTAATCTCAGTTCTAGACCTTCTCACACCTTGAAGGTCCTCGATCGCTACATATATCCTTGAATCCTTCTGAACCATTCTCGAACACCATTTACTCTACGAAATTTCAATTACACTAACCAAGTAAACAGAACGACCTGACCCCGCTTGCAATCCACATACTAGGAAGGTAATCTATATCTTTGAAGCAACAGGCACGCTCATACATTGCACATTCTACACTTACCAGTACAAATTCATCATACAAGGAATTCCACTATTCGTAAAGTACATT
This sequence comes from Nicotiana knightiana, assembly GCA_005239525.1. NCBI lineage: Eukaryota > Viridiplantae > Streptophyta > Magnoliopsida > Solanales > Solanaceae > Nicotiana > Nicotiana knightiana. The sequence continues at coordinate 43,868 of MDKJ01235605.1, forward strand.
ACAACTTGTATCGAAGAAATTTCCATTACTCGAGTCATTCCCAGACTCCACCTCTGCAGGTCATAACTGATTCACCAATATACCTCGAACTAAAACCAATACAACACATAATAATGTAATTAACTTATCAGTAACGAACTCCCCCACTTGGCTCAAAGACAAGGATCACGACAAACAAGACTATGCCCACACATTATCACTGCCACCATGCTGTGTTGGGATTCAACTAAATCCTCCATAAGCTTATATGACCCAAACCATCTAACACTCAAATCAATTTCCAATCTCGCATCCACCATTGTGATGGTCATGCCAACTCCCACAAGCGATCTAAACTCAAATTGCAACATGCATCAGGCACTGATACAAAACAAGAGCTTAGACCATTTTTCGTGTGCCTCGTCCCACGCAATTTATAAACACACTCCTAAGTCCCAAATCACCTAACGAAGTTATCCGAGCCATAAAATCCGCTTTCTGAGGTCGTTTACCAATAAGTCAACTCTTAGTTGACTTTTTTCCATTTTAAGGCTATTTTAAAGGCTAAATGACTGAACCCTCACTATAACCATTTGATTCCAAGTCTATCGACTCTAACACATCAATAATAGAATAACCAATCCATGACAAGTCAATGACAGCAATAAAAATGCAAGTTCTATGTAACGACAGACCGAGTCGTTACAGGCAATTAGCCACAAAAGCTACAACGGGTATGAAGGGTAATTAGTTTGATGGGTAGGAAAATAAATAGGTAGACAAAGATAATTAGTTTGATTTTTATGGGTAAAGCTATAAAACTCCCAAAATTGTGGGGCTATTTCGGCCCAGTTGCCGGGCTACGAGATTGGGGTTGGCATAATTGCCAAGGGAAAATTGTTTGAGTTGGTTTGGACTAGAAATAAATTATTTAGGATTGATGTTAGGAGAATAATTGAGTTATTATTAAAATATTATAGTAATAAAGTAATTATGAGTGATAATTAATAAATAAAAAATAAAATACAAGAAGTTGAAAAATAAATACTACTTTATATAAATATTTGAATAATCTATTGTAAATGCTTTATATTTTTAAAAGTTGCTAATACGTAGTAAAAATTATTAAAATGTAGATAATAATCATAATATAGTTGTAGTACTTGTAATAATACATAAATAATGCTATAAATATTATTATGAACCTTAAATAAAATAGTAACTCATTAGAATAATATGGAATAAGGATGAACAAAATTGGATATCAACACATACATATACATATAAATATGATAATTAATCTACTGTCATATTTCAAATTTCAGCTAACTTGTACACAAATATGACACTATATGACAGTAAAGGACTCTTTGGACTTGCAGTGACTAAAATATATACCATTTGTTTTTAGGGAAGACGCATTGGAGTATATGAAGAATTGTGACTCTGTTGTAAGAAATATACTAAAGGTGCTGAGAGGTTGGATGTTGAATCCATTGATGGGGAGAAAGAATCCCTTTTAGTGGTGTGTACGGCCAAAATCGGGGAGTTTGATTTTGGGACCATAATCGCATCCCATGACTGACCTCGAGGAGCCCGAAGCAAAATTTATTATTCGATCCCTAGGTGTATCTTTCGAGGAAGCACATCGAAGGCTCATTGTGCTCGAACTCGGTGTAGTATAAATCGGTGACCATTGTGGAAAGGCGAAAAATTTTCAAGGGCACGTGGCTAGAGCTGATCAAATCTGCAAGAACGGTACAAGTCCGTACCAAGCCATTAAATAGTTGTACTAGCTGTATTTCTTTGTAATAATTACACATGTACTATGTTGGGATTCTCCCTCCAATATAAAGGGGATCCTGTCATTTTTTGGGATACATGAATATTGAATACAACAAGAACATTCTATGCCTTCTTAACATACTCAATATTTGTTCTACGGATTTATTGCCTTTCATTTATCGTGTTAATTAATTATTCTTCATTTATTTCCCATTATTGATCATAAAGGGTTATCCTCGAGGCCCTATATATTTTTATTTCTCCATCGACCATCTTCTTTTAGACATTACAGTTCGACCTCGAGGCCCTGCTTCGACCAACTCGAGACCCTGTTTGTAACAACTTGGTTTGCATATCACTACTTTTCTTTACTCTTACCTTATTATCCTAGCTCACACTCAACATCTATTGCCTACCAACTAGTATAAAAATAAATCACATATTTTTAGAACCACAAAATCAAATATAATTGTCATTACCATTTTCAAGGTAAACATTTTGGCGCCCACCGTGGGGCTAAAAATAATAGTGATTGTTTTAGTGCTGATGTTCTAAAAACACAAGTTATTGTTCACACTTTTTCTTGTCCAAAAACCTTTGATTTCAGGTAAAAAAATGTCTAACTCAGTGAATGCACACGCCTGAAGATCATGGAGAGAACGGTGTAGCTGTTTCAGGCTCCAGTGTACCACTGCAAAACCCTGGGGTGGCACCAGCACCAATCCCCGTGGATGTGGGCTCACGCAACGCCCAACATGTCGATATAAGTTCTTATACCGACGGAAGTGTACGCCGGGAAAACCAACATGAAGCGCAAAAAACTCCAGCTCGGGAGGAAAGAGATGTTAGTCTTCATGTCATTTTTGAAATTTTACAGGCACAATAAGTGGTTATTGCTCAGCCACAAAGCCATCAAAAACCCCAAGCACAACACTGTCGGAAACGGCTCCTCGAGTCGAGCAGGCACCGGAAAGGTCGAGCAACAACGGATCAGCAGCCGACCCTGCTATTATGAAGATGCTCGAATACCTCACAGAGAAAATTGAATCAGGAAAAAAGAAGATAGAAGCTAACGACAAAAAGGTGGAGACCTATAACTCGAGGGTCGATCAGATCCCGGACGCACCCCCGATTCTGAGGGGTGTAGATTCAAAGAAGTTCGTGCAAAAGACATTCCTGTCAAGCGCGCTCTGAATCCCATCCCGAAGAAGTTCAGGATGCCCAATCTCCCAAAGTATAACGGGACCTTGGACCCCAATGAGCATATTACTGCCTATACTTGTGTTGTGAAAGGGACGACTTAAAAGATGACGAGATTGAGTTCGTCCTGTTGAAAAAAATTGGAGAAACGCTGTCAAAGGGAGCCATGATGTGGTATCATAACCTACCCCCGAATTCAATAGATTCGTTTGCCATGTTGGCAGACTCTTTTATAAAGGCGCATGTCGGCGCCATCAAAGTCGCTATAAGGAAGTCCGATGTCTTCAAAATCAAACACAGAAAAAACGAGATGCTAAGGGAATTAGTATCTCGCTTTCAAATGGAGCGAATGGAATTACCACCAGTCTCTGATGACTGGGCAGTGCATGCCTTCACTCAAGGCTTGAACGAACGAAGCTAGATAGCTTCGAAGCAGCTAAAGCAGATTTGGTTGAATATCCCGCCGTAACTTGGGCGGATGTGCACAACCGGTATCAGTCAAATATCACGGTCGAGGACGAAAAATTGGGAGCCCTCTCGGGCTCAGTATACCCTAGCAAGATCTTAGCGAAGGAATCAAGGTTCCCAGAGAGAGAACCGAGGCCAAGCAAGTAAAGGTACCAACCGTACATCGAAGATCGAAGAAACGCCCCGAGGCCCAATATACCTCATAACAATCGAAAGATGGATCGAGGTTAGAATTCCCGGGGACTCGTGAAAAAGATGGATTCGACAGGCACACAGGGCCAGTGGAGGCACCCCGGTTATCTGACTACAACTTCAACATTGATGTTTCAGATATCGTATCGGCCATTGGTAAAATCAAAGATACCAGATGGCCAAAACCCATATTGTCAGATCCTTCATAAAGGAACCCTAACTTGGTATGCGAATATCACGGCACTCACGGTCATAGGACCGAAGATTTCAGACAGCTCCAAGAAGAGGTAGCCCGAATGATCAGTAAAGGGAACCTTCGATGGTTCCTCAGCGACCGAGCTAAAAATCAATTTCGGGAAAGAGAGGCGGAAAGGAAAAATGAAACATAAGAACCGCAACACATCATCCACATGATCATTGGAGGGATCGACACTCTACAGGGACCCATCGTCAAGTGAACGAAAATATCCATCACCAAGGAAAAGCGAACTCAGAGTTACATACCCGAGGACGCTCTCACATTCAGCGAAGAGGACATTGAGACCTTGTCTCAGCCTTATAACGATGCATTGGTAATTTCTTTTCTTTTGAATAAATTTCAAATTAAACGTGTGCTAATGGATCCAGGTAGCTCGTCCAACATAATCAGGTCGAGGGCGGTAGAACAACTCGGATTGCTCGACCATATCGTGCCTGCCTCTCGAGTTCTCAATGGATTCAACATGGCGAGCGAGACAACAAAAGGGGAGATCACCCTCCCGGTCAACATGGCCGGTACAACCCAAGATACCAAGTTTCATGTCATCGAAGGTGACATGAGGTACAATGCCTTACTCGGGAGGCCGTGGATACACTGCATGAAAGCAGTGTCGTCGACCCTTCATCAAATGATGAAATTTCCAATGGAGGACAAAATAAAAACAGTACACGGGAGAAACATGCAGCAAGAGAGATGTTCGCGGTGCACGATGTGGCACCGACATCGATTCCTTCTGCATCGAAGGAGCCAAAGGACAAGCACACAGCCAAGTAGCAATTGTGAACTACGTTCTCAACTGCACCCGAATGGACGAATAAATGACCGTGCCGCGTCCTTGGAATGAGCAATTGAAACATATCGAGGCTCGAATTCTACCACAGTTGAGGTACAACCCCCTCCCTTTCTTATTTACGTTTTCTACTAACTCATGTGCAGGTGTTCGATTGAGAGGAATTGAAGCACCCTCCAGCTCGAAGACTTTAGGTTTTAAAGCATGTGTTGCGCTCTTTTTCCCTTAGATCGGATTTTATCCTAAATGGATTTTCCCGACGAGGTTTTTAACGAGGCAACATCCATATACTACCTAATTAGAACTCATCAAGTATTCAAGGTATTCTCTTCAATAAAACTCAAATACTAGGGGTCATCCCCCCGGGAGATCATCTCCTCGAAGAAATTGAAATATTCCAAAGAGGGTCTAAACAGGAGAATGATGTATCAGACCAAATGGTCGAATGAACCGTGTCCGCATAGAATAATCGAACCCTCGATGGCAGAAACGTGTATGCTTGTATCAAGTAATCGAAGGAGTATCTTTTATCGTCGAAATGATTTTGCGCTTCAAAGAAGTTTGTTATTTTCACAAGAAACAACTCCAGGGCCAAAAACTCCCGAACACTCGGGGACTGTCATCAACAACCAGCTCATCGAGCCACCAACCTCGAGCTCGTAAGCCCTCCATGAGGCAACATTGAACCTGTAAGACCTCAATAAGGCAACCTCGATCTCGTAATCCCTCCATGAGGCAACATTAAATTCATAAGCCCCCAATGAGGCAACACCAAATTTGTAAGACCTTAAAAAGGCATAATCCCGATATTAAAGTCAAGGCTATATATTCGAACTTGTAAGACCCCTAAAAAGGCATACCCTCGATATAGACGCCGAGACTAACTCACTCGGGGACTAAAAGGCTACGGCTGAACATAAAGATTACGGTCATATCAAAAGGCTCCGGCCAAACTAGCGCGGCTCGGAGACGTCCGACTGTCGCCATAAAACTACAGGCCTTCAAATACTTAAAAAAGAACCGGTTAATCAGGATACCCTCGGCATAAGCAAAAGAGATTCGATCATATCAGCTCCAAACAATAAAATGGCTTCGAAACAATCAGCGTTCAAGAAAAAGGCTTCAAAAATTTAGCCTTCGAGCGAACCTCCCAAGGTGCTCATTTGTCGTCACATATCAACTCAGAATCGAGGTTCAGTCGAGCCGCAAAGAGTCAGACGAACACAAAAACTTCAAAAAAGTCTTTAACGAGGGAAAACAATAGCCATATTAGAGGTCGCATCGACCCAATGCGTAAGAGCGGGCTAACCTAAAAATCCTCCGGGCCAATCTAAAGAACCTCAGGGCCGATCTGTAAGCCCTCAATGAGGAAACCTCAAGATCGTAAGCCCTCCATGAGGCAACATTGAACTTTTAAGCCCTCAATGAGTAAACCTCAAGCTCGTAAGCCCTCCTTGAGGCAACATTGAACCTGTAAGCCCTCAATGAGGCAACCTCGAGCTCGTAAGCCCTCGATGAGGCAACATAAAATTCATAAGCCCCCAATGAAGCAACCCAAATCTTTAAGACCTCAACAAGGCATGCCCAAATTTGTAAGACATTAGAGGTCGCATCGACCCAATGCATAAGAGACTAAGGGCCAGCCTAAAAAGCCTCTGGGCCAATCTAAAGAGCCTCAGGGTCGATCTGAAAAACCTAAGGGTCGACGAAGCCTGAGTCAAAATTTGACCCGAGGACTGAGCCCTTAACGGTTAACTATCAGCTATTACCAATTGCTCATCAAGCACAAAACCCCAAGGGTTTCACTTCAAAGTCCAACTCATCGGACTAATTATTGTCGAGCATCAAGATTCAGAACAAAAATAAAGACACAAACAAGTGGAAATTTATATAAAGGGAAAACCAAAAGGTTTCTTTTTATATATGTAATGATACAAAGACACATTTACAATGCTCTTTGAGAGCCCTATACAAAGAATCAGAAAGAAAAAGCCTAATTTACTCTCGGGGACTCAGTCTTTCTTCCCCTCGGGGACTACGGCTCCATGGGCCTCCTGGGGACCAGCTCCCTCATCGGCCTCTTCCTTGTTGTCTTCGGCATCGGAAACAAGGAACTTGGCATCGAACTCATCCGCCTTGGCCTGCTCTATCTCCTCCGAGAGGTCGAAGCCCCTAGAATGGATCTCCTCGAGGGTTTCCCTTTGGGAATTGCATCGGGAATAATCATAGATCAGCCTCTCTCGATCGGAAGCCTCTCCCAACTTCATACGAGCCTCGATGGCATCTTTCAGGTAGATGGCCACCTTCTTATTGGCTTTTGCTCGAACCTCCTCGGCTTCGGCTTGAGCGTCCACGACCTCTGCCTTCAACTTCAAAAGATTTGTCTCATGCTTGGTAATCCTGCTCGTCTGAACTGAGTTGCTTCTTCGAGTAGTACGAAGCTGTTTCTCGAGGGCGGAGGCCTTAGCCAAAGCATTCCTTTCACCTGCAACACGAGCACTTATATGTGCCTTCAACTCATTGCGTTCGAAATTGGCCTGGCCAATTTCGCCCCAAAGGCGTCCAGCGCCTTCGTTTTTCTCTGCAACTGAGATGACGAAGCATTAGTTTCCGAAAGTGGAAAAAGAAGCTGATATTCCCTCAACATGCAGGTTACCTGCTTCTTGAGATTTCCCTCGTAATCTTGACTTCGATTCATCTCCGATCGAAGGTGTATCAAATCTCTTGTCTTCTTATCACAAAGAAGCCTGAGAGATTTCTCCCCATCCAAGGCTTTTTGCAACTTAACCTCACAGCGAGAAGCCCTGACTTGATCTTGTCGAAGGCCTATGGGACGGAAGGTTTAGTTAGAAGGATAAAAATACAAAGTTGAGAAGGCGAAAAGATCACCGAGGCTCAACATAAAGCAGAGTTGCTGAGCCTCCTCGAATGTCGAGCGCGCATCCATTGGTCTAGTCTTATCGGTCCCAGTTGAACTGCCCTGAACATCCTTCGAAGTACCTTCGAAGGGAGAAGAAGATGGTGTCAAAGGACCTTCGCTCATCCCCTCCCGTGGAACCTGTCCCCCCGAGGCTAGAGACCCTGGGTTCAGCAGGCCCAGCTGCCTCGGGAGTTTTCTCGGTTCTAGCCTTCGATGTGGTGTCGTCCGATGAATGCGAGACCTTCCTCAATGGTTGCATCTTCTTTATGCCTCCGGGCAGGCCCTTCCTCACTTGGAACATTATCATCCACCGAGGATCCGTTCTTTTATTACCTTGAATTGGCTCCGAATCCAAAGGTCTTTCCTCCTCTCCAAGAGGGCATGGTCTCACTTCAAAAAATTCACCAATACGTGCAGCAAAGAAATTAATAAACATAAAGAGGAGCATTCTTTAAAAAAGGAACCGTACAACACATACCATTGTGTTTTGCTTCCCATTTGCCTTTTGACAGATCTCGCCACTTGCGTTCATCATAGATTGAACAAGTTGCCAGTTTTCGAGTCCAATCCGCTAGGTCGGGGACCTCGTATGGTCACCACTGGATCGCTACGGAGAAAGAAATAAAACATTCTTACGAAGTCCGACTCCACTGAGAACAACAAATGGCAAAGTACAGCATATCACTTACGTGTAAAATTCCATTTCTCACGAAACGACATGAACTCTGCAGGAATAATATCAACAATCCTCACTTGGACAAACCGATTCATCCAGCCTCGGTCCCAATCCTCATTATCACTGACGATAAAGGGCCTGGTGGATCGACGCGTAGTGTAACCAGACCTCGGTAATGTAAAGGCCGATATAGTCTGATGAGGTGGCTGAGGGTGAACTCGAGCTCGGTTTTCTCCGCAAAGAATCTTATCATCAACACTATCCGCCAGAACGACGGGTGGACCTGAGCCAAGGTAACTCGATATATTCTCCATAACTCGAGCACGACTCGGTCGAGGGGGCCGAACATAAAGGGGTACGTATATACATTCAAAAACCCCTCTACATGGGCCATGATACCCTCTTCCCGAGAAAGTATCTGCAACATCACCTCTTCTCCCCATCCGCAGTCTCTCCTCACGGCCTCGAGGTGTCTCTCTTCTATTGATGAAATGAACCTCGATGCATGTTCTCGATGTCCCGGAACGTCGAAATTTCTCTCTAACGTAAATTATTTCCTCGAGACGAAACAGTTCGAGGTTAGCTTGCCAAACGCTGGCAGTATACCACCGGCCGAACGGGAAGCAGAGGTAGAGCTTCCCCCTTCCCGGTGAGCAGATTTGGGAATGGCAGCCATGACTCCTGCGAAGCAAGTAAAAGAAGATGAAAACTAGAGCAAAAGCTTCAAACTGAGATAGCAGAAGAAATGATCCAAGAAGAGGAACTCCAAAGAGAAAATTAGTTTTGCAAACAACAAAGCCCTCAATGAAGAAAAAGAAAATATATATAAGAAAGGCGGTGACTATTCGTTTACTCTGACATATCCAAACGTACCGGTGGGGCCGCCTCGGTCAATTCACAGTCGCATCATAAGAATGACGCTATCATACAACGTTTGAGGGATCGAAGGGTTAAATCAACCTCGGAAAGGTATGCAGTTGATCGAGGGTCTCCGCTGCTCCGAGACCAATCTCGAAGGGGCTAAATTTAAATTCGAAGATTAACTTTTGCATAAAAACTAAAAGTCAAAGTTTTGAAGACACAAAACGAAGAAATCCTTCGCATTTCCAAAAATATATTTACAAGAATGCTTTACAAACCCCCCCTGGGAGCCCACATACAAAAAAGAAGAAGTAAAAAAGGGCAAAGTATTCTATCCTTCATCCTCACTACTTCTCGAGTTTCTTGCCGAGCCCTCATCCGAAGTAATCGGAACTGCTGATTCATCTTCCAAGGCCTTAGCTTCTTTGATATCAGCAGAGAGATCGAAACCCCTGGTGTGCACCTCTTCAAGGGCATGCCTCCTAGCTTCCAAACGAGCATGAGCAACGGCCCGAGCCAGTTTAAGCTCAGCCTCTTCGAATATCTCTCTGGCCCGATTATTTGTGGCGGCAACATCATCTTTGTACGAGGATACGAATGCATCGACCTCAGACTTGGCCATGGATAATGCGACAACTTCCTCTTGAGCACCTCGAAGAAAACCCTGAGTCGAGGCTAGCTCCTCCCAAAGAATGTCCCCCTCCAAGGCCACGCTATCATTGTGCCGCTTCAGGTCTAGGATCTCGACATCTTTGGTCGCGATATCTCCCCGAAGTTGCCCCGCCAGGGCTTCCTTTTCCTCAATTTACAAATACCGAACTGAGGTAATAAACACCAAGTTATAACAATAAAAGACAATCTTGTGAGATACCAGATTACCTACTCGATGAAGTTAGCCCTCTCCTGGAGCTCCTTCTCTGATCCTACCCGGAGGTCGACCAACTCCTCCTCTTTTCGGGCATACAAAGCCTTCAGCTCATTTGGCTCTGATGTGAGCTTTTCAAGCTCAAGATCCTCCTCATGACAAGTCAGCTCATCTTGTAGCTTGGATAACGACTGATCATATAATGTCATGACCTACATCACAAAGGGGAGAAGTTAGAAAAACGAGAATAAAAACTTTAAGAACAAATAATATATCGAGAAGTTACCCATTTTTGGAGTCTCGTAGCCTCCTCAAGAGCAACCGAACAAGATCCGCGTCTTCTTCGACACCGACAAAGTAATCCTTGAATAAATCATCCTCTCCCTGAGAGGCCCCAACATCGTGAGCTTCCCTGTTCTGGGCATCCCATATTTGCCCCGACGAAAATGACGGCCCCGATTGCAAATCGCTCAGGGCATCGACTTCTATTGAGGTTTCCTCTCGCCCTCAAAGAATCCCGAAATTGGCTCCCCCAACCAGGTATTCATCGGCACAGGTCACATCCTGTCCAACGGTTGGCTTGGGGACTGCACCCAAACCCTTCTCGAGGGTCTCCTCAGTGCAAGGTGGGTCCACATTGGCCACCTACGACTCGACAGTCTTCTACCCAGCAACTTTCGAAGCATCAGCGCTTCGTCTTACCTTTTGTACCAAAGGACGACTGTCATCATCTTTATCTTTAGTATGAAGACTTTCTATAGTTTCCGAGGTCAAAACTGTGGCATCGGTCTTAGGCTTGCGAGCCTTAGGTTTCTTTGGTTTCGGAGACTCCGCCGGTGTCTCCTTCTTCCTCTTTTTGCCCTTGGAAGGTTTTTGGACCTCTTCTTCGCCAGGAGGAGGCGGTCTCATTGAAACGGCTTCCCCAAGGCCTGCACAAACATAAAATGCGAGACTTATCTCCATGAAATCTACCCATAAGAAATCTAGAAATGACAGTGACGAGAGCATACCATGGTTCTTGGTCAGCCATCGCATCTTGGACAAATCATGCCAAACACATTCATTATACGGAGAGGTGGAATCCAAGAGCTTAACCCATCCCGGGAGGTCCTTGACCTCACCAGGGAACCACATGGTGGCTATACAATTAGAAGAGAATCAAGTAAAAAGCAAAGGGGTCAATTCAGAAGAAGAAAAATAGGCGATTCACGTGATAAAACATGCTCGATATGGGGACACTTATGTCTTATGTTCCATTCCTCCGGGAATGGCATCTTCTCGGCAGGGATGAGGTCCGAGGCCTGACTCGAGCAAACCGGCTCATCTATCCCCGGTCTTTGTCTTTGTCGATGCAAGCAAAAAATGCTTTTGGCAGATTGATGTTGCATCTTGACTAGGCCCCCTCGATAGAGACGAGGGATAATCTGATCAGATGATCGAGGGTGAAAGACATCCCCCGACCATGCTCGAGAAATATCTAATCTTATAGAGAATTCTCCATAAATAAGGATAAATTTGACCGAGCGTCACTCGATACTGACGACAGAAATCGATGATCACCGGGCCTATCGATGTAGAAGAAGAATTTACGTGGCCTAAAGTGAAAGGATACGTATATACGCTGAAGAAGCCAGCTTTATGTGTAACTATGCTTTCCTCAGATGAAGGGATTGCTACTTGTACCGCTTCCCCCCCAGCGGAAATCTATCTTCACCTTCTTCACGTCAGTCACCACACTTATGTATCGAGACATGGGTTCGCGTCGGCCCGGTGTCGAGGGTGGTTTATCAATTTTGAAATCAGAGGATGTCTCGAAGGGACCGGGATTGTACTCCTCAATGCGGGGAGGAACTTTTGATTTTCCCTTAGACGGGCGTGACGAAGAAGTGATTCCCTCTTTTTGAGGGACCATTTTAGAAGTTTTGGCCATGGCTATAACAAATTTCCAAAGCAAGAAGATGAAGAAGTGAACGCAGAAGAAGAATGAAAGCAAGAAACTCTTAGCAAAGATTTGAAGGCTCGAAGGTATTGTAAAAGTTTGAAAGATGGAAATGGAAGTATTTATAGGAATCATTTGAGCATGTTGGAGAAGCGAAAAGGTCGACGAATAGCAGTTCATGGGCTTTTCAAGAACTGTGCTGACAGCGACCAGTGCAGCCTTTCTGTCACGGCATTTAATGATCTCATGTGGCTGACGTCATAATGAATATATCAAAGTGGCAAGAACTCAAGATCGTTTCTTATCATTTCATTCTAGAAACGCGGGGACTATCCGTGTATGGCCAAATCGGGGAGTCTGATTTTGGGAGCGTTATGGCATCCCATGACTGACCTCGAGGAGCCCGAAGCGGAGTTCATTATTCGATCCCGAGGTCTATCTCTCAAGGAAGCACATCGAAGGCTCATTGTGCTCGAACCCGCTGTAGTATAAATCGGTGACCATCGTGGCAAGGCGGAAAATTTCCAAAGGCACGTGGCTAGAGCTGACCAAATCTGCAAGAGTGGTACAAGTCCGTACCAAGCCATTAAATAGTTGTACGAGCTGTATTTTTTTATAATAATTACACATGTACTATATTGGGATTCCCCATCCTATATAAAAGGGATCCCTGTCATATTTTGGGACACATGAATATTGAATACAATAAGAACATTCTCTGCCTTTTTAACGTACTCAACATTTGTTCTACGGATTTGTTGTCTTTCATTTATCGTGTTCATTAATTGTTCTTCATTTATTGCTCATTATTGATCATAAAGGGTTATCCTCGAGGCCCTACATACTGTTATTTCTCCATCGACCGTCCTCTGTTAGGCATTATAGTTTGACCTCGAGGCCCTGCTTCGGCCAGCTCGAGACCCTGTTTGTAACAACTTGGTTTGCATATCACTATTTTTCTTTACTCTTACCTTATTTTTCTAGCTCACACTCAGCATCTATTGCCTAACAACTAGTATAAAAATAAATCAGAAATTTTTAGAATCATAATATCAAATATAATTGTCATTATCATTTTCAAAGTAAACAAATGGCTTCAAAGAGAAGAACTTTCAACTACTATCCAAAATGTCGCAACCTCAACCTTTCAGTCAAGGTACGACGTCATTCTGATATATTTGCCTTTCTCCTGCAAGACGAAATCCGAGGACTCTACGTTAGAAAGCTCGAGAGTGATGTATGGGTTCCGGTCACTCCGATTAAAGGAGCTTTGGTAATTTACAAAGAATTGTTGTATGCTGATTACATTAGCCATTTCTTTAGCAAAAGTCATGATGGCAGCAAAAATATTCTACCTTGATTGTGATCTAATTAATGGGGTGCTTGTGTTTGCAAAATAAATTTCTTACTACATCATGAAATTCTTAAACGCATTGTTCGTGTAATTAGTAACGGAGTCAGGAATTTATGGTGATTCAAAAATGTCACACTTGAAATTTAGACTTATATTCTAAAGCAATTTTTGAAACCCTTGCCACTTTATTAGAACTTTTCGCTATGTCACGGAAATTTAAAAACTAATATATAACCAACAAAATTTAGTTTTTGCTTTATTTACACAGTATATTTTTTAAAGAAGAAAACTCAATTGAACCCCTTCGTTCAAGCTAGCTCCGCCTTGCGCCTAATGTACATTTTAATATTACAAGAATATTTTTATGAATAATAAATACAAAATGCTGCGGTGGTCTCTCTTCAACAAGAGTTCGGATCGAACAGAAGCACTGGAGGTATACTAATAGACCAAGAGAAAAATTTCAGCCCGATTAGAACAAACTATATATAGTAACAAAGAAGAAGATAGTATTAAAATATTAAAGTAAAATTCTCAAGAAATTACAGAAAGGAGCTTAATTGATACAATGAGCCAAACTGTTGGAGATCTCGTGGATCTTACTTGAATAACAAATAATGCATATTATAAAATCAAGAGAGCACACAGCAAGAGAAGCCGACCCTTTGGGAAGCACACATAAGATTTTGGGAGAGAAGATAGAAATCCTTCAAATAGGAGGATGAAAAGGATATTAAATCAAGGAAATAGTGAAAATTGATTGACGTGAATGGTTTGATCAATATTAGTAGTAGGTTGCTGGGGGAGGCGAAGCATAGGTGGCAGATTGCTCGTATTTTGCAGGTGGTGGAGGTGAGGCATAAACGGGAGTTTGCTTATAGTAGTCCGTTGGTGGTGGAGGTGAGTTGTATGATGGCAATTTCTCATTGATCTTTGGCAGAGATGGTAAGTCGTAATTTATAGGTGATTGCTCGTAATATTTAGGTGGAGGTGGAGGAGATTTGTAAGAAGGTGTAGATTCTTTGTAGTATGGTGGAGGTGGAGACTTATAATTGATAGGTGATTGCTCATAGTATTTCGGTGGTGGTGGTGGTGAATTGTATGAAGATGGTTGCTCATAGTATTTTGGTGGAGGTGGAGGAGATTTGTAAGAAGACTGTGATTGCTCATAGTATTTTATTGGGGGTGGAGGTGACTTATAATAAGGTGATTGCTCATAGTATGTTGGAGGAGGTGGAGGTGACTTGTAATACGAAGGTGATTTCTCATAATAAGTTGGTGGTGGTGGAGATTTATAGTAAACTGGGGAGTTGTAATATTTTGGTGGTGGTGGTGACTTGTAGTATTTTGCGGGGGTCGGCGATTTGTAGTATTTTGCTGGGGATGGTGACTTGTAATACTTTGCAGGTGATGGCGACTTGTAGTAGTTCTTTGAAGGAGCTGGCGACTTGTAGTATTTTGCGGGAGCAGGCGACTTGTAGTATTTTGCGGGAGCAGGCGATTTGTAGTATTTTGCTGGGGATGGCGACTTGTAATACTTTGAAGGTGATGGCGCTTTGTAGTACTTTGCAGGTGATGGCGACTTGTAGTAGTTCTTTGAAGGAGCTGGTGACTTGTAGTATTTTGCAGGAGCTGGCGACTTGTAGTATTTTACGGGAGCTGGAGATTTATAGTATTTTGTGGGAGTTGGCGACTTGTAATATTTTGCGGGAGCTGGCGATTTGTAGTATTTTGCGGGAGCTGGTGCTTTATAATATTTTGCGGGAGCTGGCTCTTTGTAGTATTTTGCGGGTGATGGCGACTTGTAGTAGTTCTTTGAAGGAGTTGGCGACTTGTAGTAGTTCTTTGAAGGAGCTGGTGACTTGTAGTATTTTACGGGAGATGGTGACTTGTAGTATTTTGTGGGAGCTGGCGCTTTGTAGTACTTTGCATGTGATGGCGCCTTGTAGTAGTTCTTTGAAGGAACTGGCGACTTGTAGTATTTTACGGAAGCTGGTGACTTATAGTATTTTGCGGGTGCCGGTGACTTGTAGTAGTGCTTTGCAATAGCAAGTGACTTAAAGTAAGGAATAGGTACCGGGTACTTGGGTGAAGATGGTGATTTGTAATACTTCTTGGAGTTGTAAGAAGGAGAGGGAGAAGTATACCCATAAGAGTAATCAGCAACAACAGTGCTGGCTATAAAGCAAATTGCCAAAGCAGTTACAAGTAAAGGCCACTGCCCCAGCTTCCCTATGCTTGTCATTTTGCTTATGGAGCCAAACAACACTTAGAGAAAGAATGAAAAAGAACTTAAACTTGACTTGCATATTGAGTTAGGAGCTCTGGTTTTTATATAGCAACATATTATCACTACTCTTAGGTTTGAGTTATTGGCACCCACTCAGATTATTATAGCTAAGTCAAATATGGGCTCGATATTTTCTGTAATTAGTGGTAGGCATTTTCTCCAAGACTTGTCTTGCATAGTTGTGTAGGGAACGTTGGTCTTCAACATTTATGTAATTGCTTCATGGTTGGCTACTAAGATCATAGCAAAGTCCAAATAAAGAATAGGCGAGTATTTAGTGGTTAGCTCTTTTTAATTTAGAGATAAATATTAAAAATGGAGAAAACAACAAGGATACCACGACTTGCATCCCATTAGGCATTAGCGAATAATTAAGTTGACTTGTACAAATAATTACCAGCGAACACACACAACAGATTATACCTTAATACGGATTATCTATCCCACGCCTCTGATAAGGGAGAGCTAATACCACCATTTTGATTTATATCCACAATTAAACATGAGATAACTCTAATCCTAAATTTTATAAGGGGATTTACAGTTTGTTTGGATGATAGTTATGTATCGTTTCATAATGTATCATTTTATGAGACTCGTCCGATTTATTTTGTACAATCTGAGTGTAATTAGTTGTGTAAATCCAGAAATTCCTTAACTAAGCTGTCTATATCGACCATAAGTGAGGACATTGCAAGCTTAGTCTTTAAAACATCATATGACCTCTTCTTTTTTGTTAAAGCCTTAGTGGGTAGAATTACCCAATACCTATACTGGTCGAAGAAAGCAGTACATGTTCCGTTAAACGTACCCAGACACCCACTTATTATCGAGAGAGATTTTCAAATAATTAGTAAGAAAATGTTTCGTGATTCATTTACTTCACCTGAGGTACATATCAAATTATGTTTCCAAGATGTTTTATTTTTTCTTTCGATGTTGGATTGTTGATGTTGTAATTGATTCACATACCATGGTATTATATTGTTTACCTCGAAATACGAGTAACAGTTAAATTTATAATTTGGTTATAAGGATATGCGATCTGATTCAATGTTAATTGAGAAACAGCTAAATAAATAAATGAATTAAATGACTCAAATGGATCAAACCCGGGTTGGAGAGATTAATCGTCCTCGAACTGTATTAGACTCGAGAACAATCGCCAAGAACAGTAGAACATCAATAATATGAACAACACAAATGTAAGAGTTAAAGGCAAATAAAAGAGTGATTGTATTTCTCAGCAGTGTAAGTAAGAACTCGTGTATGATGATACTTATAATAATGATGATCAAGATGCCCCCCACAAATGAATCAGATTCCTCTTTATATAGTAGATGAATCCTAAATAAGGTATGACTCTAATTGCAGAAGTAAAATATATTATTGATATTATTAACCGCCAATAGCTCTACTGGCTCCTAGATTCTCGCCGGGATTGATGGTAGATTGCGGATATCTCGTGATTCTGTTACTGTGGTGTCGACCCAGCCTGGTCTCAACCCCTTAGTCTTCATATTCTCTGATCCAGAACTTACTTCGATGCCTGTTTAAAATCGAGATGTACCCTCGAACCCACAGAATCGGGTACGTCTCGATTTTTAACATACACAGATAATCCCCGGGTTTCTTAGAATGAAAAGAAAAGAAACGATTTGAGCCCCGATTTCTCTATATCCCGACCATGACGTCATTCTTATAACGTAAACGACAGATGTGACTGAAACGTCCCATCGGTTCGGTCCCCAAAAAAATATCAATGCATGTCAGTCATTGGTCGGCCACTAGTGGTACCGAACCGTCGTCTTAAAACTATAAATACCAGCTCCATAATAGATTCAATTTTTACTTTTCTTTGATCACAAACCCTTGAGCTCACAAACCTTCTAGTTTTACTTCTCACTGCCGCTTATCAAACCATCGTCGCTCCCACCGGAGCCGCCAGCTCTATATCTTATTTGTTCTCTCTCAACTCGTATACAAATGGAAAAGACCTCCAAAACGGTACCGCAAAAGGAGAAAACTCCATCTTCTTCTTCCCAGTCGACCGACAATAAAACGCAGGTAGAGCTGGCCTCCATGAATATGTTCTAGGCTCCTGCATCCTGATTTTAAGGTCGGTGTCAGGTCGATGTCAACACATGTCGGCGTACAGGTGTTCGATTATCGAGGGCCATCTCAAGGCCATGAGGACAGACTGTAGATGGGGCTCGGAGGTGGTGGTGCAAATTCCTTCGCCCGAAGAGAGCATCACCACACATGTGAAGGGGTTCTTGAGTGTGTACACTTATCCCTTCACATTGGGTCCCATCGACCCCGTGATCTTCGACTTCTGTAAGAGGTATGAGGTCATGCTCGGTCAACTTCACCCTTCGCTTAGGCGCATAGTGATCATGTTGCGCTTCTACTCCAACAAGGCCGGGGGATTGGAGTTCACATTGGACCATCTCATGCGGTTATACAGACCTCGACTCTATTGAGGTTGAACAGACTTAACTGTCGAGCGAGCAAAGCCATATTCTTGAATATCGACGAGGATAGAGATCGGGGTTGGATGAGCCGATTCATACGGGTGAGGACCTGTGACATAATACCCGAATAAAAGATGTCGTTTCCTGAGGAGTGGAGAGCCAAACATGAGAACCCTTTTTAGGTTTTGTGTCCCTGTTGATTTTGCCTAATGTTTTTTTCTGTCCACGCAGCCGACCCTTGGATGCCCGAGGCGGTGCCTGACTTTGAGGACTAGATCCATAGGCTTGCCTCCACCTCGACTCGTGTTTAACGAGTGTGGGGGATTTCTGATAAAGGCAAGTGGGAAGCCAAAAACCACGGTAAGGTCCTTTCTCATGTATTCTGAAGCAACTACCCCCTTTTCTCCATTATTACTCCCCATTTTATGTAGGTTTGACCAAATATGCCATCATGAGGCCCTCAAGCAAAGGTGGCGAAGTCGAGTCCCTAGCTCTGGGGCCAGAAAAGGACAAGAAAAGGAAGGACACCTCTCAATCCAAGGTCTCCGAGCCCAGGCCTCGGAGGGTGATGAGAAGAGCAGTCGGCCTTACAGCGAATACGGTCCAAAAGTTGAGGGACCAGGACGAGGAAGACGAGGAAGAAGACTCCTTGGCGTTGATATCTCGTTCCGAAAAGGCTATCGAGGTTGCTACGCATCCCGAACTGCCTCCTGCTACAATCGAAACTCACAAGGGGGAGGCTTTAAAAATAAAATCGGGGGTGAACCCCAAATCTCCTGAGGTCGAGATGGTGTTTCGATCGTCGACCTCTACACCGGGAAGGGTTGGTTCTGAGATGAGGAAGGTCAGACAGAGCACTCCGAGCGATTCGCTCGGGGCCATGACAATAGATCAAATGCCTTCCATGCCGGTCTTTTCCGAAGGGGCGATAAGGGATTCCCAAAGGCTGAAGACCCCTGAGATTGGTGGAGGATCCAGCGCTGGTGATCCTTTTCAGATTGCTTCATGGGGGTCGATGATGCCTCTGATATCACTGATGCTACGATCCTCGTGGCGGAAGCTCAGCGTATTTTCTCTAAGGTAAGTGCTCGTTGTTTTTTGGTCATTCCTCTTTATTTTTATTCTTTCTAACTTGTGTTCTTTTCCTCTGTACAGGCTTCTGCCAAGTTCCACGTTGACATTAGTAAGTGTGAAGTCGATCTTCTGAGGGTCTCCAAAGAGAGGAACATTCTGCAGAGTCTTTGTGGCCAAAAGGAAGAGGTCATAAAGGACCTTCAAGCAGAGCTGGCCAAGGCCCACGAGGAGGAGGCCGAGTTGGACAAGTAGGTAACTTCTTTGTTGATACAGTATGGTGTCGACTCGACTATGGAAGTTAACTCCTCGAAATCTCAGTTGCAGTAGAAGGTAGAGATGATTGGTCTCCTTCGGGTGAAGGTCGACCAGGTCAAGACTGATTGCGATCGGTGGAAAGCCAATATGGACCGCCTTGCTGTTGAAAAGGAAGCATCTTTGGCCAAGTTATCTTCAGCGGAGACCCATCTCCTAGACCTCAAAGAAAAGGGCTCGACTCAGGCGAAAAGGTTCGAAGAGCTCGAAGCCGGACTCGGCGAGGTCAAGGCTGAAATTGAAAGGACTAAGGCCAGGGCAGACAAACCCATAGTGAAATATCGGGCCGACGTCGTAGCAGTTCAAACCCAGCTGAGGGAGGCTTCTAATTGGGAGCAATGGCATAGTGAATTGGCTAAGTGCCGATCCCGGAGGGAAACTCTCGAGAAGGTTCATGCTCTAGGTGTTGACCTTTCCGAAGAGATTGTTCGGACAAAAGAGCTCGAGGCCAAGGCCAGGTAGTTCGTCTCTTCCGATGATGATGATGATGATGATGATGACGGGTCTGGTAGCGGAGAAGATGGCGGTGAAATTACCGAGGTAGATGCCTCCGAACAAGATGCTCGGGGGGGAACTGGCGTCGAGGGGGCTAGCCCCGATAATAACTAGGTTGTAACTTTTTTCTTCTTTTTATTTTGTAAGGCCTTGGCTAGCCCCTTTGTACATATATTTTTAGTATAATGAAAAATATTATTTTGACGTCTCCATGTCCTTGTATGTTTAATTGTCTTATTTTTAATTCGTGATCGAAATAAACCCTTAGGTTTTTTGTTTTTCCGGGTGCAAGTCCCCGAGTTCGAAGCTCATTTGAAAATTGTCTCGGGGATGGCTCGTTCCGAATTGGCAGATGAGTTATTTCCAGTAACCAAGCTTGAGTAATTTTATAGGATAGGGTAGGTCCTTAGGTTTTTATCGACAATTGTTAAGCTTTCGAGCTCATCGTTATACCTTTTATGTGTAGTTTTAATCGTTTATTTAAGCTCGTAATAACCGATTCCTTGGGTTTGAATTGAGTGAGAGCTAGGTTTCGAACTTTAATTACATTGGACGTTAGGCTTATGAGATCGTCCTTTGGGCTCTTTTATATCGGCCCTTAGGCTCTTTAATTTGGGCCAATTTGGCCTCTAAAAGCGGCTATAATTTTTCCCTCTTTTCGGCTAAAAGACTTAGTGAAAATTTATTTATGCCTTAGAATGTGTTTTTTGTACCTGTTGGGTTTTTTAGGGTGGTTCGACAATCGGAACCCGAATTTTCTTAACCTATTTGTGTTGAGATAATATAACATCTCTTGAGGCTTTTTCAAACGCTGATGTTATCGAAGCCTTTGATTTATTTGAGGGATGATTTTATGGAAGCCCTTTTTTATTTGCTTTGCCGAGGGTAGCCTTATTTAACCGATTTTACAAAGTATTTGAAGGCTTAATTTATGGCGGAAGTCAGACGTCTCTGAGCCGCATTATTTCGGTCATAGCCTTTTTATATGACCGTAGTCTTTGATATGGCCGTAGCCTTCGGGTATGTCAAGTAGACTTGTTTCCCGATAACATTTCGAACTTGTTATAAATCTTAGTCCTCGAGTGTGACGGCCTTGGCCTATATATCGGGGGTGCCTCTTTGAGGTCTTATGGTTTCTAACTCAGGTAGCTCGAGTAGGTAGTCCCCGAGTGTTCGAGGTATGCTTGCACTTGGCCCTTGGGCCATTTTTCATATGTGTTAGTTTTGCACAATAGATCATAAGTATGTGACTCGTATAATAGATATCCTACTTCAAACACGAGATATTCGGGAAAAAAGAGAGGACTTCTTTGTATTATTAATACATGCGTACATGTTTTGTTGTCGGGGCTCGGCTATTCTATATGGACACGGTTCATTCAATCGTTTAGCCCATTACAAAATTATTCCTATCGAGACCCGTTTACATAACATAACATCCGAGAGTGATGCCCCCCAATATTCGAGGTTGATTGTAAACAAGCATTGGATACTGATGAATTATCCCCAGGTAGCACATAGTTGTTACCTTGTTAAAATCCTTGCCGGAAAAACCCATTTGGGATAAAAATCGGTCTAAGGGAAAAAGAGTGCAACGCGTACTTTAAAATCTGAGGTCTCGATTTCTTGACCGGTTACCTGCAATAAGTTAGTTTCGAATATTCAAGTAAATGACTTAGTTTCGCCATTTTAGTTTCGCTTGAGAAGTGATATGTTCCAGTTAATCGACAATGGCTCACCATTCATTGTGCCAAGATTGTATGACCCTTTCTCGACTATGTCGAGGATCTGATAGGATCCTTCCCAGTTGGGACCGAGTTTCCCTTTATTAGGGTCTCGAGTATTGATGGTGATTTTCCTTAAGACTAGGTCCCCGACTTTGAAGTACCGAAGACTGGTTCTTCTGTTGTAATACTGATGTATGGCTAGAATTCATGATTTTAAGCATTATATACCTTGCATTTTATGTGCTTTAATGATAAAAATACATGTCGTATGTGCCTAATGGGGTTTATTTAATGTGTAGGTGAATTGGAAACGGAAGCCGAGCTAAATGAGAGCATAAACGTCGGAAAATACGCTCAAGAGTCAAAAAGGAGCGACCCGGGACAAGCCTGGCGTTAGCCAGGCGTTTGGCTCTTAAGGCCAGGGGCTGCCTGGCGTTATCCAGGCGTTATCCTTCAAATGCCAGGGGGTTCCTGGCGTTATCCAGGCGTTATCCTTCAAACGCCAGGGGGTGCCTGGCGTTAGCCAGGCGTTATCCTCCAAACGCCAGCCATGGCCAGGCGTTAGCCAGGCCTTAGCCTGCTAACGCCTGGGTACCTGCTTCAGTGAACTCCGAGTTTTAAAGGTTTTTAAGTGTTTCCAAGTGAGAATAGAAGTCTCTTACATGGTTAGGGTTTATCCCAACCATATAAATAGACCCAAGAACACATCTTTTTGGGGGGAGGCGTTTTTGGAGAGAAAATACACACACAAGATCATTGAAGGAGCAAGGATTATCAGTTTTCTTCATCTTATTCTAGTATTTTCAATTCATGCAACACTTATGCAATTGTTTGATTATAGCATGAGTGGCTAAACACCCATTGTTCTGGGGTTGTGGTTTAGCCATGGATATTGTTATTCGACATTAATTTAACCTTGAATATAGTTTACTCAATATATGGTTGTTTCTTCAATTCTGTGTTTAATTGCTTAATTGTCTGGCCAGCAGTTAGGTTCTATATACTATCTATGTTATGCTTGGGAAAGCCGTATATAGATTAGAGAAGAATTGAAGAGAGCGCGATCTTAACCCTTCAGGGGAGCGGATTTGTGGTTAGGATAGGAATATACCTAGTCACCGTGCTTAATTAAACATCGTAATCTTAGTGCGTTCTAATAGATTAATTTCATAGGAATATAGGCGTTAATCTATTGAGAATAGGCGAGTAGTGCTTCGGGAGAAGGCTATGAGAGCGTTTATCGATTAATTAGCAACCATGAGTGAATTATATGAAAGGGAGAGTTAATTAGAATGCAATACGAGTGGTGAATAGATCACAACCCTGGAATATTTGTCTCTACTGAATACATAACAATAATTTTTGTCACTTGATAATTAGTTATTTCATAGAATCTTAGTATAAAATAGTTGCATCCTTGATTTTATTTTGGCTTGATTAGATAACGATTAGAGTGATTTAGCAAGTAGTTTACACAAGTCCTTGTGGGTACGATATCTGGACTTAAAATCCTAAATTACTTGTCGACCACGTACACTTGCGTGTGCATTGGGAAATCAGCCAACAAGTACCTCTTGATTCGTTATTTTTGGGCAGCCATTCGAATGAGCATTGCTTCTCGTCTTTCGTCTAACAATTCGAGGCTGTATTCATTGCCTCGTGGTTTGATCCTTCTGTTGTATGTCAAAATCTGGCGCTAGGCTCTCCGACTTCGATCATAGCCTCATACTCGACCTCGTTGTTAGTTAGTTTGGCAGTTTTAATCGATTGTCTAATAACATTGCCCGTAGGCGATTTCAAAACGATACCAAGCCCGGACCCTTTCACGTTCGAGGCTCCGTCCGTGAAGAGGGTCCATACCCCCGATGAGGTTCCCGATTTTAGCAGAAGTTCCTTTTCCACTTCGGGTACGAGGTTTGGCGAAAAGTCTACCACGCGGTTTGATAATATTTGAGACTTGATGGCCATTCGGGGCTAATACTCAATATCGTACCTGCCGAGTTCGACGTCCCACTTGGACAATCGACACGATAGCTCGGGCTTATGCAATATTATTTTAAGGGGGTATGTGGTAATGACACATATAGGATGACACTGAAAATATGACTTTAGTTTTCTAGATGTGCTTATTAGTGCAAGTGCTAATTTTTCTAGGTGTGGATATCTAGTTTCAGCATCTCCCAAAGTTCGACTTACGTAGTAAACTGGAAACTGTGTACCTTGTTCTTCTCGGACTAGTACTCCACTTACCGCTATCTCGGACACCGACAAGTATAAATACAACTTCTCATCTACCTTTGGGGTGTGGAGCAAAGGTGGGCCCGATAAGTACCGTTTCAACTCCTCCAATGCTTGATGGCATTCCGAAGTCCATGTAAAATCATTTTTCTTTTTAAGAAATGAAAATAACCTGTGACTCCGATATGAAGACCTCGAAATGAACCGGCCTAGGGCAGCTATCCATCCAGTTAGCCTTTGAACGACTTTTACACTGTCCACGACAGTGATGTCCTCGATGGACTTGATTTTATCGGGATTGATCTTGATCCCTCGATTTGACACCATGAAGTTGAGTAATTTACCCGAGCCGACTCGAAGGCACACATTTCTAGGTTGAGTTTCATGTTGTACTTCCTCGGAGCCATATGCCAATTCTGCAACTGGGCAATAGCGTTCTGTTGGGCTTACATCATTTTAAATATGACTTGGAGACTAACACCTTCGTCTCCTCTTCACTGGGTACCTCGACCGTCGATCTGACCCTCTCTGCGTATGCTTCCATCGGGGTCCCCGCCTAAATCAGCATTCAAAGCAATGTGTGAACCGACATCGACCGGGTTGGTGGTCGGTGCTCCTCCGAGGTCAGCTTGTGGAACCTCGATTCTTGGAGCGATAACATTCTCGTTCTTTCCGTGGAGTCCGAGGCCGTTGTCACCATGTGTAGTTGTGTTTTGTTATGTGACATGATTTATCCTGAAAATAAAAATTCTTGACAAGAAACAAGCGCAAAATAGTGTTATACCCGAATTAACACCGAAAAATTGCTATTATCTTTAGCCCCACAGTGGGCGCCAAACTGTTTACCTCGAAATACGAGTAACAATATGATGACCTATAGGGTCATTCTATGAATTTAGACTCCGTCCTAGGCTTATTATCCATAAAAAGATTAATTTTAACTACCTCAATTTGTGTACGCAGTCCGACGTGAAACTGGAAAGCTTTTATGTGAAAATATAAGAAATAATAATTTTTAAAATTAAAAATTTGATTATAGTTGACTTTGGTCAACATTTTCAGTAAACGAACCCGGATCTGTGTTCCGACAATCCCAGGAGGTCCACAGTAAAATATGGGACTTGAGCGTAAGCCCAGAAACGAATTCCGAGGTCCCAAGCCTTAGAAATCAATTTTTGAAAGAAATTATTTTGCTGAAATATTAATGAAATAAAAAAAAGAATTAATGTTTGAAACCATTAGTATCGGGCCCGTATTTTGGTTCCGGAGCTCGGTACAGATTTGTTATACTATTTAAATGTTAACTGTGAAATTTGGTGAAAAATGGAGGTTATTTGACGTGATTTGGACGTCCTGTTGAGAAATAATGAACTTTGAATGTTCTCGAGAAAAATGACGAGTTTTGAGGTTGTTTTTTTTTAGTTTTGAGGTTTAATTCATAGTTTTACATGTTATTTTCATGATTTGATCGCACGAGCAAGTCCGTATGATATTTTTAGACTTGCGTGCATATTTGATTTAGAGCCCTGAGGGCTCGAGTGAGTTTCGGATATGCCACAGGGTGTTTTACACTTAGAAATGATTGTTGGTTTGCTATACTGGTGCACAGAGAATTAGTGTTATGCGATCGCATAGCTACATTCATGATCGCATAGTGTAAACTTCAGGGGGACGCCTTTTGTGCTATACGAACGCGTAGCCCCTATACGTGAACGCACAACATTACCTGGGCCTGGGGGAGGGGGCCCAAATTATTCAATGCGAACGCAAGCCCAGCAACGCGAACGCACAGGCCACTGGGCTAGGACCATATGCGAACGCGGGCAGGCCCACTCAAACGCGTAGAAGGCCTTACCCAGCTATATAAATACAATTTTAAACACGAACAGAACCCTTTCCTTCACTATTTTTCGAACTACACAGCCCTAAGGACGATTTTCTTCATCAAAGTTCATCCCCAAGTTGTTGATAATCAATTCTAAACTTTACTCTTTCAATTACCCAATGTTTTTCATCGTATTTAAATAAAAAATCAAGAGTTTTCATGGTAAAAATTGAGGGGTTAGGTAGAATTAGGGAATTGTAAAAATCGAACCTTTACCTCGAATTAAGGTCAGATTTCGAAACTAATTGTATATTACGGCTCGTGGGTGAATGAGTAAACGTAATTTGGTCCGAACCCCGAGTTTGGACCAAGCGGACCCGAGGTCGGATTTTAACGTTTTTTGAGAAAACTTAGGAAAAATAATAATTTTCAGTAAGGTGGGCTCCTTTAGCATTAATTAATAATATTAAGTTAATTATGGTTAGATTCGAGTGTATTGGAGGTGAATTCAAGAGGAAAAGTTATAATTGAACAGTGAGTGGCCTGCGAAATTGAGGTAAGTGCTTGGTTTAACCTTGACTTGAGGGAATAGGAATCCCCAACTAAATTGTTAGGTGAAATTGCATGTGTGTGGTGTATAGGTGAGGTGACGAGTATCTTGCACCACCAAATTGTCTGTTTACATGATCCCGTCCCCGTTTCCAATCTAATTGCTTCATGTTTTTAATTGTTTCATGTCCATTGTTGTTGCTATGATTACTTGGCTTGTTAATTTATAGTTAATTCTGGTTGCAATTATTTTTGAAAAAGTATTAGTGTATTTATTGGTTTTATTATGGTACATCAAGATTGAGCGGGTTGACATTATTTTTACGAGATATATAAGTGTTCCTGTTGGTTCCATTTTTGTGATAATGTTGATGACTCTATGAGAAGTACAGTTTTCTGTTTACAATTGTTGAGATAAAAGTGTTGTGAAAGGCTTGGCCTGAATTGTGAAAGTTCTTGATAAATAAATAAATTGATAGTGATAAGGGTGGATAACAAGATAATGATAAGGGTGGACGGGCTAAATAAATGATAGTGATAAGGGTGGACATGTGAGATAAATGATAGTGACAAGGGTGGACAGGTGGGATCGGGTTACACGCTGCAACAAGACAGTGATAAGGAAGAATATTTATATTTTACTGATTTTAATTACAAAGATTTGGAAACTTTACTGTTTTACTCTAATGTTTTCTCATATTCTACACATAAGGTTATTTTAAAGTAAATTTGGAAATTCATGTGAAATTTTGGTGACAGCTGAGGCCTGGAATAGGCGACTGAGTTATTTTATTTATGGTTTCGGTGTATCCTTCCTTGTTTGTGTAGAATTATTTTTCTTGCTTTATTATATATCTATTGACACATGTTAAGTTATAATTGCCCCACCTTAGCCTCTTCACTACTTCGTCGAGGTTAGGCTCGGCACTTACTCAGTACATGGGGTCGGTTGTACTGATACTACACTCTGCACTCTTTTGTGCAGATCCAGGTACCGGCCAGCAGTAGAGATTTTTAGTAGCCGCTATTCATTATCCGGACACGAGGTATATCTGTCGGCGTTCGCAGATCTCGAGAGTCTTCTCTTAGTTCGTAGAGATTGTTTTAATATTTTCTCAAAACAATTATATTATTTCGTTCATCCCATTAACTGTGGTATTTTTTAGTAGTTCGTGAATTGTGACACCAGACCCTGGGGTAGTCTTAGAGTAACTTATATAATTAGTTCGTGGCTCGGGTTATTTATTTGTTTATTATGTTATATTTGGAATTATTATTTGGAAACCATTAGATTAAGTTTACTCTAAATTTATTTTATTATGTTTAAATGGATAATCAAAGGAAAGTAGCTACACGAACTCAAACACTGGCTTGCCTAGCAAGTGGGATGTTAGGCGCCATCACGATCCCTAAAGTTTGGAATTTGGGTCGTGACAAGTTGGTATCAGACCACTAGGTTTCTTAGGTCTCACAATTCACGAACAAGCTCAGTAGAGTCTGAAGGATCGGTACGGAGACGTCTGTACTTATCTCTAAGAGGTTATTGAGTTAGGAAACAAATCCATTTTATTTCTATTCTATCGTGCGATTCTTGTCATCTCAAATACTGGTTGGGTTCTTCTATTCTCTTGGAGATGGCGAGAACACGTGCTTCCTCTTCCGCTGACCAACATTCTGGTCCTCCAGCAGCAGCAGCTCCCACTAGGGGCAGAGGCCGAGGCCGCGCCAGAGGCCGAGGCAGGGGCAGGACTTAGCCCATTGCTCAGGCAGTAGCCCCAGCTGTGGAACCTCAGATCGAGATTAATGAGGGGGTTCCAGCTCAGACCGTTCCAGTGGAACCAGCTCAGGTCCCCGAGGGGTTTATTTATACCCCGGTTCTTCAGGATGCTTTGGTCCATTTAGTGGGCCTGATGGAGAGTGTAGCCCATACTGGTTGCAGCAGCTGTATCTCAGGATGGAGGAGGGGTCATACTTCTGCTACCCACACTCCGGTTCAAAATACTCCCCAGGTTCAGACCCCAGTAGCCAATCCAGTTGGAGTAATGCAACTAGTTGCAGCAGTGCCGCCCGTTAATGGGACAGTTATGTCTGCTGATGCTTTGTGGAGGTTGGACCGGTTCGCCAAGCTGTTTACTACTACTTATAGCGGTGCTTCTTCAGAGGAACCCCAGGACTATTTGGATAGCTTCCACGAGGTTCTACGGAACATGGGGATAGTGGAGACCAATGGGGTCGTCTTTGCTATTTTTCACCTGTCAGGTCCCGCCAAGACTTGGTGGAGAGATTATTGTTTGGCTAGACCAACTAGGTTACCGCCTTTGACTTGGGCCCAGTTCTCCTTTGTTTCTGGAGAAGTTTCCCCCTATTACTTAGAGAGAGGATTATAGGAGACAGTTTGAGCGTCTCCAGCAGGGTTTTATGACTGTCACTCAGTATGAGACCAGATTCATTACCTTGGCCCGTCATGCTCTTATGATACTTCCCACCGATTGAGAGAGGGTAAGACGGTTTATTGAGGGCCTTGCTCAGCCCATCAGGTTGCAAATGGCCAAGGAGACAGGGACCGATATTTCTTTTCAGGATGCAGCTAATGTGGCTAGGAGGGTTGAGTCGGTTCTCGGGATGGGAGGTCAGGGGTCTGACAAGAGACCTCGCCATTCCGGTGGTTTCAGTGGTGCCTCATCTGGAGGCGGGACTTCATTTAGCAGCGACTATTCTTTCGGGCTATTTCATTTAGCACTACAGGCTTCACATGGTACTTCGGGTGGTCGTGATTCTTATCTGCCTTCTTCTGCCCAGCCAGTCTACAGTGCTCCTTCAGTCCCATTAGAGCACCTCCTCTGCAGAGTTTCCATCGTGGTCAGCCGGTTCGTCCGTGTCAGTTTACGTATCGTGAGGGATGTTTTGAGTGTGGTGAATTTGGGCATATCCGTAGGACTTGTCCAAAATATGCAGGTAATCAGTTTCAGCATCAGGGTTCTCGTGCCATAGTTCCGGCACCATCTCCAATACCACATGCCCAGCCAGCAAAGGGGTAGGGGTCAGGTAGTTAAAGGTAGAGGCTAGAATGTTCGAGGTGGAGGTTAGCCCACTAGAGGTGTGGTTCAGGGTGGCGGGGCCCATCCCCGACTATATGCATTTCCAGACAGGCCTGAGGCGGAGTCCTCCGACGCTGTTGAGACAGCAACTTGGGTGTCCGAGTCGGACATGCAGAGTGGATATCCACACTTGTTTGCCAATTCAGGTAATTTTTTATATCCGTTCGAGGACGAACGGTTGTTTTAAAGGTGGAGATTATGATGACCCAAGGGGCCATTCTATGAATATAGAATTTGTCCTAGGCTTATTAGCCATAAAAAGATTAATTTTAACTACCTCAATTTGCGTGCACAGTCCAGGCGTGAAACCGAAAAGCTTTAATGTGAAAATATAAGAAATAATAATTTTCAGTAAAGTGGGTTCATTTAGCATTAATTAATGATATTAAGTTAATTATGGTTAGATTCGAGTGCATTGGAGGTGAATTCAAGAGGAAAAGTTATAATTGAACAGTGAGTGGCCTGCGAAATTGAGGTAAGTGCTTGGTTTAACCTTGACTTGAGGGAATAGGAATCCCCAACTAAATTGTTAGGTGAAATTGCATGTGTGTGGTGTATAGGTGTGGTGACGAGTATCTTGCACCACCAAATTGTCTATTTACATGATCCCGTCCCCGTTTCCAATCTAATTGCTTCATGTTTTTAATTGTTTCGTGTGCATTGTTTTTGCTATGATTACTTGGCTTGTTAATTTATTGTTAAGTCTGGTTGCAATTATTTTTGAAAAAGTATTAGTGTTTTCCTTGGTTTTATTGTGGTACATCAAGATTGAGCGGGTTGACATTATTTTTACGAGATATATAAGTATTCCTATTGGTTCCATTTTAGTGATAATGTTGATGAGTCTATAAGAAGTACAGTTTTCTGTTTACAATTGTTGAGATAAAAGTGTTGTGAAGGCTTGGCCTGAATTGTGAAAGTTCTTGATAAATAAATAAATTGATAGTGATAAGGGGGGATAAATAACAGTGAAAGTTCTTCTAAACTTAACTGATGTTCTGTCTTCCCTTTTATGCGATCGCATAGGTGAGAACGTGATCGCATAGTGTTCTGCAACCCACCCCAATTTTCCTTCAATGCGTTCGCACCTCCACCCCCGTGTTCATGTAGAACAGTTTGGTCAATGGCCATTTCTTTTTCCCTCTGCGATCGCACTCTTAAGCTCGCGAATGCACTGTGCATATTTTGGCAGTGGCTATTTCACTTATATGCGATCGCATAAGTTCCTTCGCGGTCGCATAGCACATTTTTTGGCCAATAAGATTTTCTTCTACGCGATTGCATACACATTCTCGCGATAGCGATGCTTTAATGTATGGGCAGACAGAATATAACTCAAGATTGAGGGTTAGGCCATTTTTATCATATTTTGACTTTTAAAGCTCTAGGTTCATAGGTGCGAAAGGTTATATTGGAAGGTTTGATTAAATTGTTGGAGTTGTTGGCTAAGGTCTGAGGTGGAGGTTATTGCAGTGCTGAATTACTACTTGTTCTTACTGTATTGTAGATTTAGATTTTGGCTATGTTCCCGTCCATTCTTCTGTTTCTTATTATGGTATTCCGTTGATTAATTACTGTATTTATTCCTGCATTGCATTGTTACGTAGTTAATTATATTGTGTAATCTATATACAGATGTCATATTCCGTCATTTTTCCATATTTATACATGTTTGTTTTATTAGACTAGCGGGCGTCTTGACTAGTCCTCGTCACTACTCCACCGAGGTCAGTCTTGATATTTACTGGGCACCCGCTGTGGTGTGCTCATACTACACTTCTGCGCATTTTGTGCAGATCCAGGTATTGATTGTTAGTAGCTGCGTGGATCATTGTCGAGGATACTCAAGGTGAACTTGTTGCTGCATTCACAGGCTTCGGAGTCACCTTCCTACTTTTATTCAACTGTTATTAATTATTTCTAAACAGATGTATTCAGAAGCTGAAGTAAATTCTGTAGAGCTTATGACTTGTATTACCGGTTTCGGGAAATTGTAAATTCTGTCAAAATTTCTATATCAAGACTGTTAGATTTCCTTTATTATTGTTGGTATTCAGTAAATGTTAGGCTTACCTAGTCCCTAAGACTAGGTGTCATCATGATACCCAATGGAGGAAAATTGGGTCGTGAAAATTTATAAGTTTGATTTTTTGTTTGATTCGTCGTTTTGGTGTTGTTTTATGTGATTCGAGACCTCGATCCGTGTTAGGGTATATGACTGGTTTGTGTGTTTAGACGGGGGCTCGGGTGTGTTTCGGATGGGGTTCGGCTCAAATTTCTTCTGAATATAATTGTTGTTCTATATGTTGTCTTCTGTCTTTCCTTCTATGTGATCGCATAGGTGAGAACGCGATCGCATAGTGTTCTGAAACCCACCCCCAGTTTTCCTTCAATGCGTTCGCACCTCCACCCCCGCGTTCGCGTAGAACAGTTTGGTCAATGGTCATTTCTTTTTCCCTCTGCGATCGCACTCTTAAGCTCGCGAACGCACTGTGCATATTTTGGCAGTGGCAATTTCCCTTATATGTGATCGCATAAGTTCCTTCGCGATCGCATAACACATTTTTTTGGCCAATAACATTTTCCTCTACGCGATCTCATACACATTCTCGCAATCGCGATGCTTTAATTTTTGGGCAGACAGAATATAACTCAAAATCGAGGGTTAGGCCATTTTTATCATATTTTGACTTCTAGAGCTCGGTTCTTGGCGATTTTTATGAGTTTTTCACGAAATTCGATTGGGTAATTGTTCTTCGACTAGAATTAAATATATTCCATGATTTTATCTTTATTTTCATCATTTAATTTGTGTTTTGAGTTGAGGAAAATGTTGGTTTTTGAAGAAAATTTCTAAAATGAAAAATCTTTATTTGAGGGACCAAATGGTATCAGAATTTGATAAATTTTGTATGGTTGAACTCGTATTGGAATGGGTATTCGTATTTTGTAAAATTTGACGGGTTCTGAGGTGCGGGCCCGGGGGTCTACTTTTGGGTCGATTTTTATATTTTTGTAAAGACTGAGACTTTATTATTAGGAATAGTTCTTTATACGTTTTAGGTGTATTTTGAAGTTGTTTTAGTTGATTTTGAGACGTCCGGAGGTCTTTTCGCCCGAGAAGTTCATTTTAGAGTACCGGGTTATCGCCATCGAGGTAAGTATCTTGCCTAACCTTGGGGGGGGGGGAGGAACTACCCCTTAGGATTTGAGTCTTCTATATTGATTGTAGCCCGTGTACGCGAGGTGATGAGTGCGTACGTCAGACTTATTTGTAGAAGGTTGGTATTTTAGGATTCTTAGGTCCTTATACTTCCTGTGCATGAAGTTGTAATTACTATGACTGCGTTCTTGATTGCTAATTTCATCATTTCCTGCTTAAATTAGAATTACTTACTTTTAGATGCCTTGGTTGTTTATTTGATCTTAATTGACTTAGCTGATAATTTTACCTCTTCTATCATTATAAACTGCCTACTTAGCTAAAATTTGTATTATCTCACCTTATAATTGTTTAGTAGTAATTAGAGTATTTATATGTTGGTGTCAAGCATGCCTGTGGGTCGTATATTGTGATTGATATGACCTTTCATTAAGCACTACTTAGGCTTAACTTGATGATTATATATGTTGATGGTATTTTCTTGGCAATTTCTATTGCGGAGCATTGATTCAAGTTGGGATTTATTTCGTGAAGCTAATTAATTAAGTAAGATTGGTTATAGTTGTTTCCCTTGCTGGGATGATATTGTTTTCATTGTCGACTCCCTTGCCGAGACAATATGGTTTCTATTATTGTTCATGTTGTTGATGATATTGTTTTCATTGTTGACTCCCTTTCCAGGATAGTATGGTTTCTGTTGTTGTTTATGTTGTTGATTTCCCTTGTCGAAATGGTATCATTTCATTTGTTTGGGTGAGAAAGAGTGTAAAGCACGAAGGGTTATGCCGTGCCATTATTTATATTCATTATCATGTGAAGAAAGACTGTAAAGCATGAAGGGTGATGTCGTGCCATAATTTATATTCATTATCATGTGAGGAAAGAGTGTAAAGCACGAAGGGTGATGCCGTGCCATTGTTTATACTCATTATCATGTGAGGAAAGAATGTAAAGCACGAAGGGTGATGTCGTGCCATTGTTTATATTCATTATCATGTGAGGAAAGAGTGTAAAGCACGAAGGGTGATGTCGTGCCATTATTTATATTCATTATCATGTGAGGAGAGAGTGTAAAGCACGAAAGGTGATGTCCTGCCATTGTTTATATTCATTATCATGTGAGGAAAGAGTGTAAAGCACGAAGGGTGATGTCGTGCCATTATTTATATTCATTATCATGTGAGGAGAGAGTGTAAAGCACGAAAGGTGATGTCCTGCCATTGTTTATATTCATTATCATGTGAGGAAGAGTGTAAAGCACGAAGGGTGATGTCGTGCCATTTTTTATATTCATTATCATGTGAGGAAAGAGTGTAAAGCACGAAGGGTGATGTCGTGCCATTGTTATATTCATTATCATGTGAAGAGAGAGTGTAAAGCACGAAGGGTGATGTCCTGCCATTGTTTATATCCATTATCATGTGAGGAAGAGTGTAAAGCACGAAGGGTGATGTCGTGCCATATTATTGTGAGTTCATGGCACAAAGGGTGTTTCCGTGCAGGTGAGAACGAGGGACATGCATTATGATGTGATATCTGTTTCCCCGTGTATACATTGTGCCTTTACTTTGAGCTGTTATTGTTGTACTTACATATTTGGTGTGATTTATTGTTATTTTCCTGTACTTGACCTTTATCTCAGTTGTTGCTGCCCTGTCCATGTCTCTTAATTTGCTTAATTTACATCCCATATCTGTCGATTTCTATGGGGAGGACGAGAATAAAAGCACGAAGGGTGATGTCGTGCATTTGTTCTATTGGAAACTAAGTTCGAAAGACATTAATTAGGAAAGTATATTTTTAAAAATGCTTATCTTGACGAAATTAAATTTAAAGACTTTCCTTCTGCAAAGTATATATACATATTAGGAGGAAGTACCTTTCAAAAGAAGTTTCCTATTTTGAAACGAATGCATTTAAGGTCTTTAATATAAACTTGTGGGTGAAAGGTTATATTCGAAGGTTTGATTAAATTGTTGGAGTTGTTGGCTAAGGTCTGAGGTGGAGGTTATTGCAGTGCTGAGCTACTACTTGTTCTTACTGTATTGTGGATTTCGGTTTTGGCTGTGTTCCTGTCCATTCTTCTGTGTATTATTATGGTATTCCGTCGATTAATTATTGTATTTCCTCCCGCATTGCATTGTTATGGAGTTAATTATATTGTGTAATCTTAATACATATGTCATATTTCGTCGTTTTTCCATATTTATACATGTTTGTTTTATTAGACCAGCGGGTGTCTTGAATAGTCCTCGTCACTACTCCACCGAGGTCAGTCTTGATACTTACTGGGTACCGCTGTGGTGTGCTCATACTATACTTCTGCGCATTTTTGTGCAGATCCAGGTATTGATTATTAGTAGCTACGTGGATCATTGCCGAGGAGACTCAAGGTAAACCTGTTGCTGCATTCGCAGGCTTCGGAGTCACCTTCCTACTTTTATTCAACTGTTCTTAATTATTTCTAAACAGTTGTATTCAGAAGCTGAAGTAAATTCTGTAGAGCTTATGACTTGTATTACCGGTTTTGGGAAATTATAAATTCTATCAAGATTTCTATATCGAGACTGTTAGATTTCCTTTATTATTGTTGTTATTCAAGAAATGTTAGGCTTACCTAGTCCCTAAGACTACGTGTCATCACGATACCCAACGGAGGGAAATTTAGGTCGTGACAGTTATATTTGGAATTATTCTTTGGAAACCATTAGATTAAGTTTACTCTAAATTTATTTTATTATGTTTAAATGGATAATCAAAGGAAAGTAGCTACTCGAACTCTAACATTGGCTTGCCTAGCAAGTGGGGTGTTAGGCGCCATCATGATCCCTAAGGTTTGGAATTTGGGTCGTGACAAACAATTAAACTTGTAATATGGTTATAAGGATATGCGACCTGATTCAATGTTAATTAATAAACATCTAAATAAATAGATGAATTAAATGACTCAAATGGATCAAACCGGGGTTGCAGTGATTAATCATCCTCGAACTGGATTTGACTCGAGAACAATCGCCAAGAACAGTAAAATTGCTTAACGTATTTTTAGCAATTTTTTATTTTTCTATTATTTGTAGATTTATAAATTAGTCAAATTTAAAAATTTATGGGGTTTACACACCATGTATGAGCTTACACTTCGCCTTGTGGCCCCGTCCTTCAATACACTACGTCAGACCTTAAAACAACTTTTGTCATTTTTGTGCTTTTCAATTTTTATTGAAATCTTTTGAAAATCGTGAAAAGAGATTAAAATTTTCTCAAAATTTTATATAGAATAGATCGATTATAAACCATTCTCTGGAAAAATTTCTCGAAAGACAATCTACTTCTTTTCAACTAAGTTTGAATAGATGTTCAGGAGGTGCACTTACGAACTAATGAATGACTTCAGTCTATTAAAGCACGCAATATTAGACAAAGAAAACAACAGAATTAAGAAAATTAAAATGCAAAGAATCAAAATATAATGAGCAGAATTGATGGAGATTTCAAGGATCTTACTTAAATCAAACAATAAATAATACAAATTATTAAAACAAAAGAACATTGTGATGGACTATTATACGCGGCGGAAGTAATCCCAGTATCAAAATCATATGTAATCTACACAACTAACATAAACGGGGTTTCACGGGTTACCTCTTGAAGCGTGAACATATTTATTTTTCGTGTGAGTCTTCAATTCCATAACTTCTCAATGGAATCTCCACCACCCGCACAATCGTGACCCTCGAACGTTCCACAGTTTTCTACTGTGTTACCCAAATAATACCCGAAAATAGTAATTTCGTGTGGGAAAAATTCTAGGAAAAATAGCTAAAAAATTTCGGCCACCATGGCTGAAATTTTCGGCCTCCTTTTACTCTCCTTATTCTAGGTGAAAAACCTTATGTATTTATAGCATAAGTTTTAAGGGTTAAAACTCTTTTCCAAAACCTGTTGGGTTTTCTTTTCCACCAAAAAAAAATTCCTTTATTTCTTATTATTTAGACACAGTAGGGACCATAAAATTTAATTAACAATGCTCCAATTATGAAATTAATTTCTAATTTTCGAAATTAATATCTACCATAATTAATTACAAATTATTCCACTAAAAATGCGTAATTGCACTCCTCATTCAATTTCGAAATTCATCCATTAAATCTTATTTAACTCCTCATGTTAAGATTCGGATACTAATCAATTAAATTAAATTACTGACAATTTAATTTATTGGTTATTTTCTTTAGACTTTCGCTTAACTTATTTCATGTGTCGGATACAAAATCCACCGGCCGGGTTTATACATGAAAACTTATAAACTTTCATAAAGGTGCATCATCAATCTCTAAACAGAGACATGGATTCCATCAACTAACTATTATTTCGCCAATGTACATTATTATTATCCAATTTACCAGGCATATTGACCCGCGAAAGAATCTCGCCTTTTAATAAATCAAAACAATAATAATATACACAACTAATAATAATTATATCAAGATTAAGAGTATAAGTACATTTAATGGCTAGAGAGTTTATTTTATTAAGTCAGTATAAAATACTTATCTCTACTTGGTCCGTTCAATACATACAAAATGTACTAGCACAAGAAGTTGGAATTAAGCCATTCCCATAATCAAGATAAATTATATTTAATCTTGTGCTACAATCATCCATGATGGTTTGTCCAATTCCATCATTAGATTGTGAACTCAAACTTTATACTTATAAGAACCGATGATTTAATCTTCCGTGTATAAGCTAAACTCTATACACTAAATCATCTACTATATAAGTAAAGGACACAGACGAATATATGATCTATTTAAAACTTTATTAAAATTAAATAAATAATTATTCTATAATAAATATTATATCCAAACCGAACGCATGGTTAATAGTACATATCCCAACACATTGAACACATAATAAGCAAACCCGATAATTGCGGAAGCATACATCAAATTTTGGTTGAGGAAATGGAGTTGCTAAAAATAAGACAAAAAGGAATAAAAGTCATGGAAATGGCGAAAATGATTGAATAGTTAAAATTAGTAGTAGGTTGGCGAAGGAGATGTTGATGGGGGTGGAGGTGAAGCATAGATAACGGATTGCTCGTATTTCTCAGTGGTGGAGATGAGGCATAAGTGAGAGTTTGCTTGTAATTGTTTGCGAGTGGTGAAGGTGAGTAAAAAGATGGTGATTTTCATAGGTCTTTGGTAGAGATGGAAAAGTGTAAGTTATAGGCGATTACTCGTAGTATTTCATTGGAGATGGAAGTGATTTATAGGAAGGTGTAGATTCTTTGTAGTATGGTGGAGGTGGAGATTCGTAAGAAGATGGTAATTGCTCATAGTATTTTGGTGGGGGTAGAGGTGACCTGTAATAAGGTGACTGCTCATATTATTTTGGAGGAGGTGGAGGTGACTTGTAATACGAAGGTGATTTCTCATAATAAGTTGGTGGTGGTGGAAATTTGTAAGAAGATGGTGATTGCTAGTAGTATTTTGGTGAAGGTGGAGGAGATTTATAGTAAGGTGTAAATTCTTTGTAGTACGGGGGAGGAGGAGATTTGTAAGAAGATAGTGATTGCTGGTAGTATTTTACTGGAGGTGGAGGAGATTTATAGGAAGGTGTAGATTCTTTGTAGTAAGGTGGAGGTGGAGATTTGTAAGAAGATGGTGATTGCTCATAGTATTTTGGTGCGGATGGAGGTGACTTGTTATAAGGTGACTGCTCATAGTATTTTGGAGATGGTGGCGGTGGCTTGTAATACGAAGGTGATTTCTCATAATAAATTGGTGCTGATGGAGACTTGTAGTAAACTTGGGACTTATATTATTTTGGTGGTGGCGATGACTTATAGTATTTAGAGGGAGCAGGCGATTTGTGATATTTTCCCGGGGATGGTGACTTATAGTACTTTGCAGGCAATGGCGACTTGTTATAGTTCTTTGAAGGAGCTGGTGACTTGTAGTAGTTCTTTGAAGGAGCTGGTGACTTGTAGTATTTTGCGGGAGCTGGCGACTTGTAGAATTTTGCGGGAGCTGGAGATTTGTAGTATTTTGCGGGAGCTGGCGACTTGTACACTACTAGAAATCTGGAAATTACCGACCAAACATTTGCGACCAAAGTTGGTCGGTCAAAAAAAGCGACCAAAGTTGATAGCAAATGTGGAGAAAAATATTATATATTTACTTTAAATAAATTACCGACCAAGATTGGTCAATATTTCGTCGGTAAAGTTGGTCAACATATTGACCGCGCTGGTCAGACTTGCTT
The DNA here is from genome assembly GCA_005239525.1 of Nicotiana knightiana. Classification (NCBI taxonomy): domain Eukaryota; kingdom Viridiplantae; phylum Streptophyta; class Magnoliopsida; order Solanales; family Solanaceae; genus Nicotiana; species Nicotiana knightiana. The sequence goes on from MDKJ01235605.1 coordinate 82,671, forward strand.
GGTCAAAGAAACAATGACATTAGCGATGTTGGTCGCTAATGTCGGACCCAGTTATAAAGTTTAATAACTTTATTATTATTTAAAATGTTTTATAAAATATAAATAAATCTTATTTGAAATTACCGACCAAAGTTGGTCGATTTTTACAGGGGAAGCAAATAGCGACCAACGATGATCGCTATTTTTAAATTTCTGGGTGATTAGCGACCAAGTTGGTCGGTTTTTTGGTCAATATTGGCCAAAATTAAAAATCACTTTTATATTTACTGCCTCGCTGTCGCCGCCCACCGCCCATCAGTGAACTGCCGCCCCTCTCTCTCCTTCTCCACCTAAAAAAAATCTAGGTTTGAATTATAACCCATTTCTTTGTTATTTCTAGTTTTTGTTTCAATTATTTCAACATTGTAGTTTATTGTTTCAATTAGTGTCTCAATTCTTTGAAAATTGTATTTTATTGAGGACTAGGATTTAGGTCTTGTTTTAATTAGTTTGTTAATTAATTTTATTAACTAATTAGTTTAATTAGTGTTGAATTTAGTTTAGTTAGATTTGATTTATACTTTGTATTGTCTTGATAATTTAGTTAGAATCTAGGGTTTAGCATATGAATTGAACTTTTAATTTATGAATTGGACCTTTTGGATATGAATTGAATTTTTAGTGTATGAATTGAACTTTTTGGATATGAATTGAACTTTTAGTTTATGAATTGAAATTTTAGGATATGAATTGAACTTTTAGGATATGAATTGGACTTTCAGTTTACGAATTGAAATTTTAGTCTATGAATTGGAGTTGTAGCTGAAATTTGTGGATATGAATTGAAATTTAATTTATGAATTGAACATTTTGGATATGAATTGAATTTTTAGTTTATGAATAGAAATTTTTGGATATGAATTGAACTTTTAGGATATGAATTGGACTTTTAGTTTATGAATTGGAATTTTAGTCTATGAATTGGACTTGTAGTTTATAAATTGAACTTTTAATTTATGAATTGAACCTTTTGGATATGAATTGAATTTTTAGTTTATGAATTGAACTTTTTGGATATGAATTGAACTTTTAGTCTATGAATTGAACTTTTAGCTTATGAATTGAACTTTTAGTTTATAAATTGAACCTTTAGTTTATGAATTGGACCTTTTGGATATGAATTAAAATTTTAGTGTATGAATTAAACTTTTAGTTTATAAATTGAACTTTTAGTTTATAAATTAAAATTTTAGAATATGAACTGGACTTTTAGTTTATGAATTGGACTTGTAGTTTATAAATTAAAATTTTAGGATATGAATTGAAATTTTAGGATATGAAATTAATTAACTAAAAAAATATTAGGATAAGAATTAACTAAATTAATTTATTCTTGTTTTATTTGTATAGATGAAACATCGTACTTGGATGTACAATAGGAATTATCCTAATCGGCGGGGATTGCGGGAGGATTTTGTAGAAGGGGTTGATAACTTTATTAGACATGAAATGTCACTTCCACCATATCAAAGTGAAGCAGTAATTAGGTGCCCTTGTGTTAGGTGCGACTGTATGAAGTTTGGAAAATCGGAGGAAGTTAAGATTCATCTTTATAGGAAGGGGTTTATAGCGAATTACTTTGTGTGGACTAATCATGGAGAGATCGATGGTAGCCGTGGGATATTTTATAAAATGGTTGTGGGTGAAAGTAGTAGGTCGGTGGAGAATACAAATCGTGATTCTAGAATTCATGATATGGTTGCGGATGCTTTTGGGATGCACTTAGGGGGGTGAGCCCAATGAAAATGTTGAACAAACTCCTAATGATGACACAAAACGTCTTTTATGAACAGTTAGAGGAAGCTAGTCGTCCACTACGGGAAGGAAGTCCGCACTCTGAACTATCTTTTGCAGTTAGATTACTAAGTATAAAATCTGATTGGAATATTTCTCAAGCAGCAATGGACTCTTTCATTGACCTTATGAGCGAACTAGTTGACCCTAATATCAACTTACCTGGTGATTTCTATAAGGCAAAGAGATTGGTTTCAAAGTTAGGACTTTTGTCAATGAGAATTGATTGTTGTGAAGACGGTTTCATGTTATATTATAAAGATGATGCAAATTTAGTTTCACGGCCCAAATCCTAATTCAGATTGTGATGGCGCCCAACACCATTGTCAGGCAAGCTGACACTAATTATCTAGGGAGTCTAGTTTGTTTTCTATTAAATGTTTTTCTTACCTCAAAAATAATTTAGCCACAAAGCATGGAATGTAACACATAGCAGAGCAATGTAAGTTATGTATTCCAAAAATCAACTTTAATCAATTACATCACCAAAAGAATAGTCTACCAACTGTGTGTGTCAAGAACTAGTGTCACAAGTCTACAGGCATCTAGTAGAGTAGAATCAAAAGAATAAAAGAAACTATCCTACTGTCTAAGAAGAGGTAGACAGAATGCAAAAAGAGAGACTCCAAAGTGCTGCTGAACGGAATCAAGAGAAACAGCTCACCGTGAAGCCTCGAACCGCGTGAAATCAGGGACGAGCTCTGGACTGGTAACTAGATACACCTGCCTCAGAACCTGTACAATTAAGTATAGAAGTGTAGCATGAGTACATAAACAATATGTACCCCGTAAGTATCCAGTTTAATCTCAAAGAAGTAGTGACGAGATGTTGATTTGACACTTACTAGGGCTAAAAATGATACGTTTAAATATAAGGTTAAGCAAGAATGGCATATTATGAATAAATGGAAAAGGCAGGAACATCAAATCTCCCTACAGTTATCTTTATATGTCGAATTCCCTGTCGTACAGGTTGCTAATTCCTTTTCTAGGGTAATTAACAGTTAAACAACCACTGAAATACTAAAGAATTAGCAAGTACATAACATGTCGGGAACGTACGTCCGGTCCAACAAAATAATAAATGTGCACTGTCGAAGGGTCGAACGGCACGAACCATAGATGCATCTATTACCCCCACTCGCGAATCGTACATGCGACGTGGTCAAAATAAATAATAGAGTTACCCCGCTCGCGAATTATACATGCAACTCAGGTACTCATATATATACACACATTCAGCATAAAAATCAGGTGTTTATTTGGGAATATTTTTCCAAGGAAAAACCAATAAATTAAATAATGATAGGTGACCTTCTTAGATATCCATTTAGTTAATTCGATGATGCCAAGAAATTCTAAATTTATCATTTAGATTACAAGATACGGCACGTAGAGTATGCTTGTGGATCCTAAAATCCCCCGACATAAACATAATAGTAGCTACGCACGGACTCTCGTCACTTCGTGCGTGTGTAGCTCCCCACAAAATAGTAGCATATAATTTATTATTTCACCTACGGGGACAATTCCCTCTTACAAGGTTAGAAAGGAGACTTACCTCGTTTTAAGCCTACTTCCCGGGTCAAGAATGCGCCCGAATCTCCAAATTCACCGCTCAAGATCTTGAAACTAGCCAAACATTATATAAATAAATCAATCTATGTTCAAAAGTCCACAATTCTCCTATTTAAATGGTTATCCTAACCTAGTTTGCAATAACCTAAAATATACCCCCGGCCCACATGTTCGGATTCCGGAAATTTCCAAGGGAAATAGTTACCCATAACCTAAGGACCAATATTATATAGTTTTTGCATGATTCCATAACAAATTTCTTGTTGAAAACTTAGTTCTGTCAAAACGCTAAGTTTTTACTCTAAACCATTATTTCCACAATTTTTGGTGCGTGAATCTACCCAAAACTCAAGTATGAATCTCATTTTTAAGTAAGAATTAACTTACCTCACGATTTTAGGTCGAATCTCTCTTCTGAAAGCTCCCCAAATCGTCCAAAGTTGAAAAAATGGCCTAAAATGTCTAAATCTCGCACTTAAAACAACTTCAATGCCTCCAGAACTTTCGCACCTGCGGCTCGAGGACCACACATGCGGTCTCGCATCTGCGAGCTAGCGCCCGCACCTGCGGAAGAGGAGGAGAAGGCCAGGGGTCGCACCTGCGGAATGGAGCCCACACCTGCGGTTCCGCTTCTGAGGGAAAAGGCCCGTTCCTGCGGAAATTGGGTAGCCCCTCTAAAGCTTCACCTGCGGCTGGTCCTTCGCAGGTGCGGTCGCACCAGATCTGATGCACCAACAGCTCTTTTTAGAGCTTGGTTTGCCTCGCGCGATGTCCGAATGGAATCCGGGCCCACCCGAGGTCCCGTCCAAATATACCAACAAGTTCTAAATCATAATACAAACTCGCTCGAGCCTTCAGAACGTCCGAAACAATGCTAAATCTAAGAATCATACCCCAAAACCAAATTGGATCAAACTGTGAACTTCAAGTTCTTCAATTCACGTTCAACATGCCGAAACATACTTATACTACTCGGAATAACACCAAATTTTGCGAGAAAGTCATAAATGACATGACAGAACTATTCCCGGTCTCGGAATTCCATTCGGACCTCAATAACGCAAAAACACGTTCCAAACCTCAATTTTTGAACTTACGGAATCATACTTCACTATTTGGTGTTGAAACGCTCCCGGGTCATCCAAAACCCGTTCCGAACATACGCCCAAGTCCGAAATCATCATACGAATCTACTGGAACTTTCAAATCTCAATTCCGGGGTTGTTTACTAGAACTGTTGACCGAAGTCAAACTTGGCCTTTAAGGCCAACCTTAAGGAACTAAGTGTTCCTATACGACCCCCAAACTCCTACAAATCCCCAACCAACCATCCCCGCGAGTTATAAATCAGTAAAAACAAATACGGGAAGTCTCATTTAGGAGCATGGGGTTCTAGAACACAAAATGACTGGTCGAGTCGTTACATTTAGATAGTTGTAATTTTTTCGAAAAGCCTCGTTTCAAGAGGCTTTCCAGCGGGAATATGGTCGCTATCAATGCGATGCATTATTTACCTCTTATACGTAGGTTAAAGAGGTTATATGCGTCGATGATTTCTTCTCCTCATATGAGATGGCACTTTGAAAATAGAATACCACCTAGTGTTATGTGTCATCCTTCATATGGAGAAGCTAGGAAGTACTTTGATAGGACATATCCAGATTTTGCTAGTGAACCAAGGAACATTCGGTTAGGTCTGTGTGCGGATGGCTTCACGCCTTTTTCTGTATCTGCGACACCATATTCATGTTGGCCTGTCTTTCTTACACCTTATAATCTACCACCTGAGTGTTGCATGACTAGTCCATATATATTCTTAAATTGTATTATCCCCGGTCCACGTAATCCGAAAAGTTTGATTGATGTATATTTGCAACCTTTGATTGATGAGCTAAAACAATTGTGGTATGATGGTGTTGAAATATATGACATATCAATCAAGCAGAATTTTAATTTGCGTGCTAATTTAATGTGGACTATTAACGATTTTCCTGCGTACGAAATATTGTCTGGGTGGATGACTGCTGGGAAGCTAGCTTGTCCTTACTGCATGGAAAATAGTAAAGCGTTCACTTTGAAACATGGCCGAAAGCAATCATGGTTTAGTTGTCATCGTCAATTATTGCCTCCTGATCATGAGTTTAGAAGGATTAAAAATGCATTCAAAAAGAATAAAATGGAATATGACTATCCACCTCCGATACTTTAAGGTGAGGAAATTTGGGAGAGGGTCCAGAACTTCAGTAAAGTTACTGAAGCTCCACCTTATAGATTCCCTGAATACGGTGTTACTCATAATTGGACGAAACAAAGCATATTTTGGGAGTTGCCCTATTGGAAGGATAATCTTCTTCGTCACAACCTTGATGTCATGCATATTGAGAAGAATTTTTTTGAAAATTTGTTGAACACAATGATGGATGTTAAAGGTAAGGCAAAGGATAACCTGAAGGCTAGAATGGACTTACAAGAATATTGCGGGCGGCCTGAATTATACTTGCAGACAGAAAACAATGGTAATATATTCAATCCCAAAGAAAGTTACACATTCACTTTGGAGGAAAGATGGCAAATTTGTGATTGGGTTACGAAATTGAAGATGCCTGAGTGTTATGCGTCGAATCTTGGAAAAAAAGTTGATATGGAGGTAGGGAAGTTGAGCCATTTGAAAAGTCATGACTGTCATGTTTTCATGGAGACCTTAGTGCCTACTGCATTTTGTGATTTTCCTAAAAGAATCTGGAAACCCATCACAGAGATTAGTTTATTTTTCAAAGACTTGTGTTCTACCACATTAAAGGAAGAAAACCTACTCCGGATGGATCAGAACATTCGTGTAACTTCTAGTAAGATGGAAAAGATATTTCTATGTGATTTTTTTGATGTGATGGCACACCTTCCAATCCACCTTGTACACGAGACACGACTTGGAGGGCCTGTTCAATGCAGATGGATGTATCCCTTTGAGAGGTAATATTATAAGTTTGATGTAATTTTCTGTTTTATTTGAATGTTCTTGGCTAACATGAAATTATGTAGGACAATTGTCAAATGCAAATAATTTGTTAAGTAGAGGAATAGGATTGAAGGATCTATATGTGAAGCTTATCTTGCAAAGGAAACTGCTCATTTTTGTTCTTATTATTTTGAGAGTAATGTGCCATGTGCTAGGAATAGGCCCAATAGGCACACGGTCGAATGTGTGAATGATCCATTATATCCGCCTGTGTCCATATTCAATCAACCAGGCCGATGTTCTAAGGATGTTAGAAAGAGAAGTTTGAGTGATATGGAGTACAAGTCAGCTACACTTCATGTGTTGCTAAATTGTCCCGAAGTTGTACCATTTCTCAAGTAAGTATTGATTTAGTGGTTATCAAATTATAAAATTTATTGTGATTACATCTCGATGCAACTACTAAAAATATTTGATGTGTCACAGTCACTTCGTGGGTCAATTTGGCCATGATACTGTATATACAAGATTTGATACGTGGTTCAAACAATTTGTAAGTTTTTCCTTATAATATTCTAACACTATGGTAAACAATGTTTGTAAGTTATGCTAACTTATGATTTTTTTTTAACAATATGTAGGTAAATGATCCAAATAATGGTGTAAATCAATTTTTGAAAGATATATCTTCGGGACCTGGGTTTCAGGTCACAAAAATATCTAAGTACGTTGTGAATGGTTATAAGTTCCATACAGAGGATTTCTCTAAAAATAAAAATAGCAACAACAGCGGGGTGTGGGTTCAAGGTAGTGATGGCAACCAAGGTGGAGATATTGATTATTATGGTGATCTCAAAGAAATAATTGAACTAGAATATACAGGTTGGCCATATAAGAAATTGATACTCTTTAGATGCAAGTGGTTTGACCCAAATCCAACAAGAGGTACAAGAGTACACAACCAATACAACATAATTGAGGTTCATCATACGAGGGAGTATGATCACTATGATCCTTTCATAATTGCACATAATGTTAGGCAAGTGTATTATGCTCTTTATCCATTGCGGAGGAATAAGTCCGATTGGTGGGTTGTAATAAAAACTAAGCATGTAGGTAGGGTGGAAGTCGAGAATGTGTTAGATGTTGCATATCAAAACGATATCTCCAGTGTTCACCAAATAGTGGAAGAACTTTTAGAAAATGATTTGGAACATCCTGAACACATATTAGAAGAAGTTGATATAAATGAAGAAACAATTATAGAAAATGAGGAGTAAAAATCAACTGATGAATCTCAAACTAGTGAGGAAGAAGAATTCTCGGACAAGGAACAATACGTCGATGAGCTTTAAAAAGTTGGGTTTTTTAATAACTCTCGTTTTATAGCTAGTTTCTTATATGTTTCAATATAAATATGTATTATATTATGCAGATGACAGGAAAGAGTCAAGGTAACAATGACCCTACTGGTTCTCGGGATCGAGAAAAGGCTAGGAAGGGAAAGAGGAGGGTAGAAAATAAAACTCCATCTTTTCCACCCTCTTCTGAGATGCCTATGCCTATGCATATGTATTATCCTCCACCCCACGGCTATACTGAGCTGCCACAGCATCACGAGCCCTACACCTTCATCCAGACACCAGGTCTTTCATCACAGGGCCATAGGACTATACGTCCGGCATACAGTCTAGCTGCCTCACGACCACGTGGATCGCAGCCATCTGCATTGCATGGATCGCATCCATCCATGTCACATCCACATGGATCACATCCATCCATGTCACATCCACATGGATCACATCCATTCATGTCCCAGCCATCAGTATCACAGCCACTTGGGGTTCATCCAGCTATGTCGCAGTCACAGGGATCACAGCCATCTTCATCAGCGACTCCATCTATTTCAGGCCTTCGCCTACAAGAGAGTAGCTCTGACCCCCCCCCCTACACCTTCAACACATGCCTATGATATACATGCTTCGGACGGTAATAATAATGATAATGAGGAGGTGCATTATTATCAGTATGGCAGGATCATCATAGTCCCTGAGGGTCATGGGTAAGAGCTATTTGTTATTTTTACGTTTATTATTTTGTAAAGTTTGTACTAAGATATTAATGTGTTTTTTTTGTTAAATTGCAGGTTCATACCGAGTAATAAGACTAAGAGGATAATCACCAAAACCATCATAAAGCTTTATGATGGCCCTTATGCGACTTGGACTGATTTTCCATTCTCGATGAAGGAGCAAATTTTCAATCAACTTAAGGTATAAATGTTCTTTTAAGCAGTTTAATTATTTATATTTATAATATTTCTATACAATATTTAACTTTTGAAATGCAGAGCAAGTGTTCATAGGAACACCGCTATAGCGCGGAAGTGGCTGCAAATTTTCATCACAAAGCTCGCAAGCGGTTGTCGCATACTTTCTCCCAAGCTAGAAAGAAGAACCAGAAGCCTGACTGGTTACTTCAAAATTTATTGGATGATTTTCAAAGGCAATGGATTACCGCAAAGTTCTTAAAGAAGAGCAAAAAAGGAAAGAAAGCTCGCGCATCTGAGAAGGGAGGCTCCTTGCACACTGGAGGTGCGATCAGCCTAAGGACAATAAAAAGAAGATTGGTACGTAATTGCTTAATTTATTTTAATTTGAAAATGATATCTATTCTGTTTATTAATTATAAATTAATTTATTTTCAGGAAAAGAATTTGGGGCGTCCAATGAACCAAGATGAGTTATTCAAGGAGACTCATATTGTAAAGAAGAAGAAAGAGACAGATCAAGAAAGGTGGATCGAGGGCCGAGCCTCGACTGTATATGTAAGTTTTTACTTTTCATTAAGTATTTTTATTTACTTTTATATCAATTTTGAAATACTAATTCAATGTAATTTTTCGTATAGGGTCGCTTCCAAACTAACGTGGAGGTTTCCATGCGCACTCAACCACCTAATGAGTCGGGCGAGCCAACCCAACCTTCGGACGAGGATGCTGAAAGAATATGGATGGAGGCTGCTGGCGGTCCAAAATGGGGGAAGGTATACGGGCTTCTACTAAGAAATTCCATCGCTATAAGTGTGGAATGTAAGGAATAGGGACTTCCTCGCAAGGTGAGCAACTTTCTGGGGAGAGCCTCTCCGTTATGCGGGAAACTGTGACAAAGCTCACATCCGAGCTAGAAGCGGCCAAGGAAAAAGAAAAGGTTAGAGATGCTCAGTACCTTGGCATGCAAGCCAGCTCGGAACTCTCCTATTTAGTGGAGATTTTCCGATTCCCCGGTCACGTGAGTTATCGCCAGAGGCTCGACTTGAACGTGAGTGTTCCTTCCGTCCTCCCCGTGATCGTTCTTCCCGTCCTCGACAAGACCCTTATCTATACCGTCTTGTAAATGAAAGTTCATCATACGGTGATGATGGTGTTGTACAAAACACTCCTTGACTTTTATATACTTTGAACTAGACAAATAGAACCGGTTTTGAACTAGTTGTAATAAGCTTTAACTTGGTTTTGTTAGTTTAATCTGTTATTCTATAGAACTTTAATTTGTTAGTTTTAATGTGTTTTTTGAATTGTGTTGTTATTGTTGTTGTTGTTGTTGTGTTGTTGTTGTTGTTGTTGTTGTTGTTGTTGTTGTTGTTTTAGGGATTTTTGTGTAGAATTGTATTGTATTTATTCAATTGTATTGTTATTTAGGGGTTTTGATATGGTGGCAGGTGGTGTAGCTGCCAAAACAAGCATTTTATGCCAAAATTATAACCTAGAAAACCGACCAAAGTTGGTCGCTTGCCTATTAAAAAAAATTCTGAAAATTACCGACCAAGGTTGGTCGCTTATGTCTAAAAAAAATTAAAAAATTAAAGATTAGCGACCAAGGTTGGTCGCTTATGTCTAAAAAAAATTAAAAAATTAAAGATTAGCGACCAAGGTTGGTCGCTGAAGAACCCAAATTTTAATATTAGCGACCAACTTTGGTCGGTATTGTTAAATATATATATTTTAAAAAATCTATATTTTAATTTACCGACCAACTTTGGTCGGTAATTTTTAAATTATAATAATTAATAAAATATTATAATTTAAATATACTGACCAACTTTGATCGGTAAATTATATTATTAAAATATTATGCCTACCAAAGTTGGTCGGTTTTTTTTTACACTGCACAGTTGGTCCTTTTACCTTAGCGGCCAAAGTACTTTGGTCGCTAAGGTAAAAGGACCACCAATATAGCGACCAAGCGTGTTTGGACGCGTTTTAGTCGGTAAATTGACATAAGCGACCAACGTTGGTCGCTATTAGTGGTTGTTTTTTACCAGATTTCTAGTAGTGGTAGTATTTTGCGGGAGCTGGCGATTTGTAGTATTTTGCGGGAGCTGGCACTTTATAATATTTTGCGGGAACTGGCGCTTTGTAGTACTTTGTAGGCGATGGCGACTTGTAGTAGTTCTTTGAAAGAGCTGATGACTTGTAGTAGTTCTTTGAAGGAGTTGGCGACTTGTAGTATTTGCGGGAGCTGACGACTTGTAGTATTTGCGGAAGCTGGCGACTTGTAGTATTTTGCGGGAGCTGGCGGCTTGTAGTATTTTGCGGAAGCTGACGACTTGTAGTATTTTTGCGGGAGCTGGCATCTTGTAGTATTTTGCAAGAGTTGGTGCCTTGTAGTATTTTGCGGGAGCTGGCGACTTGCAATATTTTGCGGGAGTTGGCGCCTTATAGTATTTTGCGGGTGATGTCGACTTGTAGTAGTTCTTTAAGGGAGATGGTGACTTGTAGTATCTTGCGCGAGCTGGCGACTTGTAGTATTTTGCAGGAGCTGGCGCTTTATAGTACTTTGTATGTGATGGCGACTTGTAGTAGTTCTTTGAAGGAGCTGGCGACTTGTAGTATTTTACGAAAGTTGGTGACTTGTAATATTTTGCGGGAGCGGTGACTTATAGTAGTGCTTTGCAGTAGCAGGTGACTTATAGTAAGTAATAGGTACTTGGGTGAAGATGATGATTTGTAATATTTGTTGGAAATGTAAGAAGATGAGGGAGAAGTATACCCATAAGAGTAATCAGCAACAACAGTGTTGGCTATAAAGCAAATTGCCAAAGCAGTTACAAGTAAAGGCCATTGCCCCAACTTCCCTATGTTTGTCATTTTGCTTATGCAGCCAACAATACTTAGGGAAAGAATGAAAAGAACTTAACCTTGACTTGCATATTGGGTAAGGAGCTCTGGTTTTTATATAGCAAACTAATACTATCGCTTTTTTTGTTTGTGTTATTGATACCCACTAAGATTATAGCTAAGTCAAAATAGGGGTTATAATTTTAGCCTGCGGCAGAAACTATTTATATTTGGTAGTCAAAAAAGTGTATAAAACTTGTATAATTTTTGTATATAACATACAGAATGTATATATATACAAAAATATATATATTTTTTCGGCTATTATTTTTCAGTGGCTATACAGTGCCATTTTTCCGTCAAAATATGGGCTTGATCTTTTCTATAATTAGTGGTAAGCATTTTCTCCAAGACTTGTCTTGCATAGTTGAGTAGGGAACTCTGGTGTTTATATTGCCGTTAGACATACTTCTTAGTTAGTAACATTTATGTAATGGTTTCATGGTTAGCAACTAAGATGATATAGAAAAGTCCAAATAAAGAATTAGCTTATTTCTGATGATTCAAAAAATTATTTAGAGATAAATATTAAAAATGGAGAAAACAATAAGGATACCACAACTTGCATCCCGTTAGCGAATAATTAAGTTGACTTGTACAAAAAATTACGGTATATTGAATATGAAGTTCAAAAACAATTAGGGAAAACCAGCGAATGCATTCAACAGATTATATCTTAAGGGGTCGTTTGTTTCAGTTATGAAATATCCCATGGTATTATCTATCCCGCGCCTCTGATAAGGGAGAGCTAATACCAGCATTTGGTTTATATCCACAATCAAATATGAGATAACTCTAATCCCAAATTTTATACGGGGATTGATATCTTTATCCCGATAACCAAACGACCCCTAAATATATCGGTATAAAAAAATATACCCTTAAAATGCATCCGATGCCCAACGCACGAGGCTTATCCAATTGATTTTGTGCAATCGAGTGTAATTAGTTGTGTAAATACATAAATTCCTTAACTAAGCTATCTATATTGACCATAAATCCAGAGTGAGAAAATTGCAAGCTTAGTCTTTAAAACATCAAATGATCTCTTTTTTTCTGTTGAAGCCTTAGTGGGCAGAGTTATCAAATACCTATACTGATGGAAGAAAGCAGTACATATTATGTTAAACGTACTTAGACACCCACTTATTATCGAGAGAGAAATTCAAATAATAGTAAGAAAATGTTTCGTGATTCATTTACTTCACCTGAGGAATATCACATTATGTTTCCAAGATGTTTTATTTTTTCTTTCGATGTTGGACTGTTGATGTTGTAATTGATTCACATACCATGGTATTATATAAAGTCATTTTATTTTTCATAGTTATGCTAGAGTTTCTATATTTATGCTAATATTCTGACAATTATATTTATTTAACTAGAGTTTTATAAGCTTAACGTATTTTTAGCAATTTTTTAATTTTTCTATTATTTGCAAATATATAAATTAGTAAAATTTAAAGATTTATGGGGCTTACACACCATGTCTGAGCTTACACTTCGCCTTGTGCCCGCGTCCTTCAATACACTACGTCAGACCTTAAAACTTGAACTTTTGCCATTTTTGTGCTTCTCAATTTTTATTTAAATCTTTTGGAAACTGTGTAAAGAGATTAAAATTTTCTTAAAATTTTATATAGAATAGATCGGTTATAAATCATTATGGGGAAAAATTTCTCAAGAGACAGTCTGCTTCTTTTCAACTAAGTCTGAATAGATGTTCAGGAGGTGCACTTACGGACTAACGAATGACTTCAGTCTATTAAAGCACACAATATTAGACAAAGAAGACAACAGAATTAAGAAAATTAAAATGCAAAGAATCTCAATATAATGAGCAGAATTGATGGAGATCTCAAGGATCTTACTTAAATCAAACAATAAATAATACAAATTATTAAAACAAAAGAACATTGAACACATAATAAGCAAACCCGATCATTGCGGGAAGCATACATCAAATTTTGGCTAAGGAAATGGAGTTGCTAAAAATAAGACAGAAAGGAATAAAAAGTAAAGGAAATAGCGAAAATGATTGAATAGTTAAAATTAGTAGTACGTTGGCGGAGGAGATGCTGATGGGTGTGGAGGTGAAGCATAGATAGCGGATTGATCGTACTTCTCAGATGGTGGAGGTGAGGCATAAGTGGGAGTTTGCTTGTAATAGTTTGCGGGTGGTGGAGGTGAGTAATAAGATGATGATTTTTCATAAGTCTTTGATAGAGATGGCAAATTGTAAGTTATAGGTAATTGCTCGTAGTATTTTGATGGAGGTGGAGGAGATTTATAGGAAGGTGTAGATTCTTTGTAGTATGGTGGAGGTGGAGATTTGTAAGAAGATGGTGATTGCTCGTAGTATTTTGGTGGAGGTGGAGGAGACTTATAGGAAGGTGTAGATTCTTTGTAGTATGGTGGAGGTGGAGATTTGTAAGAAGATGGTGATTGCTCGTAGTATTTTGGTGGAGGTGGAGGAGACTTATAGGAAGGTGTAGATTCTTTGTAGTATGGTGGAGGTGGAGATTTGTAAGAAGATGGTGATTGCTCGTAGTATTTTGGTGGGGGTGGAGGTGACTTGTAATAAGGTGACTGCTCATAGTATTTTGGAGGTGGTGGCGGTGACTTGTAATACACAGGTGATTTCTCATAATAAGTCGGTGGTGGTGGAGACTTGTAGTAAACTGGGGACTTGTAGTATTTGGCGGGAGCCGGCGACTTGTAGTACTTGGCGGGAGCCGGCGACTTGTAGTACTTTGCGGGAGCCGGCGACTTGTAGTACTTTGCGGGAGCCGGCGACTTGTAGTACTTTGCGGGAGCTGGCGACTTGTAGTATTTTACGGGAGTTGGCTTGTAGTATTTGGTGGGAGCCGGCGACTTGTAGTATTTGGCGGGAGCAGGCGACTTGTAGTATTTGGCGGGAGCCGGCGACTTGTAGTATTTGGCGGGAGCCGGCGACTTGTAGTACTTGGCGGGAGCCGGCGACTTGTAATACTTTGCGGGAGCCGGCGACTTGTAGTACTTTGCGGGAGCCGGCGACTTGTAGTATTTGGCGGGAGCCGGCGACTTGTAGTACTTTGCGGGAGCCGGCGACTTGTAGTATTTTGCGGGAGCTGGCGACTTGTAGTACTTTGCGGGAGCCGGCGACTTGTAGTACTTTGCGGGAGCCGGCGACTTGTAGTATTTTGCGGGAGCCGGCGACTTGTAGTACTTTGCGGGAGCCGGCGACTTGTAGTATTTTGCGGGAGCCGGCGACTTGTAGTACTTTGCGGGAGCCGGCGACTTGTAGTATTTTGCGGGAGCCGGCGACTTGTAGTACTTTGCGGGAGCCGGCGACTTGTAGTATTTTGCGGGAGCCGGCGACTTGTAGTACTTTGCGGGAGCCGGCGACTTGTAGTATTTTGCGGGAGCCGGCGACTTGTAGTACTTTGCGGGAGCCGGCGACTTGTAGTATTTTGCGGGAGCCGGCGACTTGTAGTATTTTACGGGAGTTGGTACCTTATAGTATTTTGTGAGAACTGGTGATTTATAGTATTTTACGGGAGTTGGAGATTTATAGTATTTTATGGGAGCTGGCGATTTGTAGTAGTGCTTTGCCGGAGCAGATGACTTATAGTAATGAGTAGGTACATGATACTTGGGTGGAGATGGTGATTTGTAATACTTCTTAGAATTGTAAGAAGGTGAGGGAGAAGCATAGCCATAAGAGTAATCAGCAACAACAGTGCTGGCTACAAAGCAAATTGCCAAAGCAGCAGCAAGAAGAGGCCATTGCCCTAAATTCCCAAAGCTTCTCATTTTGCAACTATATTGGGACAAGAGAAGGATAGAAACTAAGACTCGTGTTGCATAGTTAAGTTGGGAACTCTAGTTTTTATATTGTAGCAAAGACATCTTTCTTTAACATTTATATAACTGTATCATGGTTAACCACTAAGATGATAGCAAAGTCCAAATAAAGACTAGGTCACTACTTAGTGGCAAGCATTTTTTTGGTGATTGAAAAAAAGAACATTAAAATGAAAAAGAAATAAGGTTGGCACGACTGGTATACAATTGGTGAAGTAAAGGAATTGACTATTTGTTATGGGTGTGGAGAGGGAGTTTCTTTCTTGTTTTCCCAAAGCAAGAATGTATAAGTTAGACATATACATATAATTACGGTATATTAGGTATAAAAAATTTACGTACAATAGCAAAACAAGACTTCATAAATTGCCTGGGACGAGGCACACGAAAAATGGTTTTGTAAAATGCACGCCCAACGCACGAGGCTCGTCCCATTATTTTTGTGCGATCGAGTATAATTAGCCTTGTAAATAAAAAAAATTCCTTAACTAAATTTCAATTCTTTAAAAGCAATCCTTATGAATCATAAATTAGAAGTTGAGAACATTGCAACTGAAAAATGGGTCCTATTATTATCAACCAAAATTTTACAAGGTCTTCATAAGACAGTCTCAATACTTTTTCTTTTCATGTCCTTTTCGTTTACTCTATTCCGGTTGCAAGTAACAATATACAAACAACTTTGTCTAAAGATTTCTCTTTTATTTACAAATCATAGTATTGTGAAATGTTTGTTAATTTATTAACCAGCTGGAACCACATCGGGCTGGAATTGAAATTATTCCTCTAAGGCTAAGGGTTGTTTGGTACGAGGGATAAGATGTGGGACTAAATTTATACCGTATCAGTATAATTTTATCCTGGGATAAATTTATACCTCTAATCAAACACGATATAAATTAATCACAAACTCAATCCACAATATCCCACTTTATCCCATCAAACTTGGAATTATTTTATAGAAATTTTACCTCCTATAGCAAATATACACCATATTTATTATAAATTAAATTAATTTAATTTATAATATTATTTTCTATAACTACCTTTTATATTTTATAGCAAAATAGGTATTTATGGTATATATTACCATTACCATTGAAGCTTGATATGCTATTTATGTTTTTCCTCTCTCTTTCTTTCAAGTAACACAAGATTCTCTCTTAGATTTTTTCTTCTTTCTCTCTATCTTTCTTTTCTCTATTTCTTTCAATTAACACAGGATTTCTCTCAAATCCCAACAAAAAAAATTTCTTTCTTCCTTCCCTCTCTTTCTTTCAATTGACACAGGATTTCTCTCAAATCCCAACAAAAAAAATTTCTCCTTTTCTTCCTTCTCTCTTTTCGAGCAAAATACCTGCTTAATTTATACGTCGGGTATTGCAATTGATTTGTACTGCTTAATTTTTATGCCGGATATTTATAATGGATTTGTACTGCAATATTAGAAAGAATGCGGCTTTCTTCTACACCGGATATTGCAATGGATTCCTCTACAAGAATACTGCAATAATTTTCACGACGGAGAAGATTTGAGGGCCGGGGTTTTTGTTCGTCTCCATTTTTAATTTTTATACAATGCATACAATATTTTGCTTGGCCGAAAACGCCATCTCCAACGAACTTTCTTCCCTTCTTTGCTATTTTATTGTATTTTGTACAAATTCACTCATATACATTGTATTTTTATATAAATCCATTATTTTTTGTCTATATTTATGTATTTCGAATGTAATCAGTTTCTCTCCACTACCCAGAGAAAAAATAAATTCGCGGATGCATCGACAACACTGGCATCCATGATAAACGACTCTCAATAGTAGAAGAGAAATGGAACATATTGTATTTTTTTCTAATACAGCTGAATACACTTGTATTCATGCATGAATACAGGATATAAACATTTAAATACACTGAATTCAAACATTAAAATAGAACAGAATATAAACAGTGAATACATTTAATTTTAAATACAGTAAAATACACTTAATTCAAATAGAAATATAGTAAATGCAACCAATAAAATATATTGAATACAGTAGTAATAACATGTATTAGTGTAATATTCAATAATTTTAAACAAGAATATATAAGCCTTTTAGCAACTAATTAGGTCAAAAACAAAATAAAAAGAAAAAGAAAAGAAAAGGGATGCAAGCACAAAAAGGGGGTCGAAGCCCATTCTCTTACCAAAAGAAGGCAAAAACAACGAAAGAGGGATTTAGGGGAACGGAAAACTCACGGCAGCAAGACAACAAAAGAGAAAAAAAGGGGTACTGCCCGGCCCGGCGGTACCCCTACCCGCACGGGTTTATTTTTATTCGGATAAGCTCCAACCCGTTAAACCCGTTAACAATTAACCGATAAGAACTTGTAACCGTAATCCGTCCGGTTAAAAAAAAAATGTAACCGGCCCAACCCGGTCCATCCGTTAGACACCCTTAATTCCATCGCAGGAGAGATTACCGGAAGCGGAAAAATTTAAACTTCTGACAGTAAGAGTCGCAATCAAAGGGAGGAAAATTGAACATATATAACAGCTTTCAGTAGAAGTATTCTTCAACATAAAGAGGTTAACTTTTCCCTTTATTTGATTTTGCTTCAATTTCTAGTGGAATTCTTTATATCTCAATTCATCTTATGGGATTTCGATCAGATATTGCAAATATATATATTATGACAACAACACTATTTGAGGTTTAATTTAGAGATGCGATTGTGGAAATTAAATAGTACAGTAAACTATATGAATGACGTTTATTTAGAAGATTTTTGAATTGGTTTAAGTTAACTGTAGCCGTGAGTTGGAATACTAAAATTGTTCTTGATATTTCAAGTAGAATAAGAGGGGTTTGTTGAGTTATTAAAATTCGGTGAATTAAGAGACAAATATGAAACTGTGAGGATTTAGGTATTCTAAATTAGCTATGAATTAGCTTAAACATGAAAATTAACATGAGATCAATATTATATAATTATAGATTGATTGGAGGAAGTTATACGAATTGCTCGAGGTGAAGCATTTGGTATTTCGGCACGAGTACGGTGAGTAGTAATCTTACCGCAATTTGTGTTTCATAACTTGCATGATTTATACATGATTTTTAATATGATTATGTTACAGCTTATTTTGAGTTGCATATGGGATAAGTCTTTTACTCGATATGATATCGAAATAGTTATTTGAGATGATTATCGTTGTTCTAAATATTGTCGTTGTCACTAGATCCATTCACCGTTACTTGAATTTACTGTTGTCGAAATGAAATTATATGATTTGATAAGAACCGAAATGCCCTATATTGTTTTAAAATATTTTCTACGAGTATATAAGGATTACAGAGACAAGTATAAATGGGAGTAGACATTGAAGGATCCCGTAGCTAACGGCGGGTTCGTTAGACTTGGTGCACCTTGTAATTACAGATTACCGTTATAGCCCTCGCTGGTGGGAAGATAGAACTAGCATACCGTTACCGATTTCCCTCGAGTAGGGGCTACCGTTATATTTGACTTCTTGCGAAGAAGTCCATAATTATACATATTACATGATTCATTCATTGAAACCTCCCAAACATGAATATTGATATTACACAGTATTTACCGAGCTTATTACTGAGTTGTCAATTGATTTATATTACATGAAAAACATGATGAGACTGATTATTGTTAATTGTTTCTGAAAGGGCATTCTTGTGATATTTTATGTTTAATATATATACTAGCATGTTTTCTGACTTGTCCCCAATAAAAACGGTTGTGGTTAAGTGTTATTATTCACTAAGCTAGCGACTCATTCCCCGCTAAATTTTTTACAGAGACAGCAGTTGACGCGGGCGAGGATTTCGTCAATTAGAGCGCACAAGTTGATAATTCTTGGTGAGCTTCACACTTGTTCACGTGGGCAGAGATTTTGTTTATTTTTATGGTTTTTTCTTTGAACTCTTAAAGTCGCTCCATAGTCATTCTTTTAGTGTCATGAGTATTTTTTTTGTTATTATAGACTTATGTTGAGTGTCGCGCTTTATTATCAAAGTTGGAGATAAATTAGTATTTCTAGTTGTTAGTGGGTGGACTATTAATGGTAGATATTTGTTTGGTTAATTGATAAAGTTATCATTGTTTGGATTGATATTAGGATGTTTGGTTGTTGATTTGAGACAGAGAAATTTTTGGATAGTCCCAAAAAAAAGGGGAAGCTCTGTCCATTTTCTGTAAAATATTGGTAAGGCTTACTTAGGGGCACTTGCTCCTAAGTGCCGGTCATGATCCAAAATTGGGTCGTGACAAAGTTAGTATCAAAGCTTAGGCTTTAAGTCCCGAGTCATAGAGAAATGTTTAGTAGAGTCTTGTTCATGGGTATGTAGGCGCCTATACTTATGATCTTGAGGCTATTGAACATCTAGGAATGTTTTCTCTTTTTTCATTCTTTGATCGTGCGTTGAGATAACTTGAGATTGACTTTGGAGTATGTCCTTCGCAGATGGCTAGGACACTCACACCGTCATCTGTTGGACGTGGTACTACCCGGGGTGGCGGTCAAGTTGGGGTTCATCAAACTAGAAGACGGGATGCTCCTCAACCTGAAGTTGGGAACATGGTCAACCCCAAGCTACTATGTCAGATCATGTGCAAGAACAGGGGGTTCAGGACGCTCCATCACCTATGCCAATTGTTGTACCTACTGTTTCCTTACCTGCAGACGCAGTGGCAAGGTTATTGAATGTGTTAGAGGCATTGGTGCCTACTCAGGGTGGAAGTTCAGCTCCTCAGGCTACTTTACAAACACAAGCACCTGCACAGACTCAGACTTTCGGAAATAAGAAAGTATCCCTACAAGAGCTCCTAAAATTGAGATCACCAAAATTCATAGGTTCTGATAATTCAGCAGATCCTCAAAGTTTCTTGGATGGGATACTCAAGGCATTACGTGCTCTAGGATGTTCTAGTGAGAGAGTTGTGGAGCTCGCAGCATACAAACTAAAGGATAAGGCCAATACATGGTATGAAACTGTGTTGCTAGGAAGACCAGCAAGAGCAACACCACTGACATGGGACGACTTCACTAAGTTGTTCATGAATCATTTTCTTCCAGACAGTCTGATGCAAAAAATATGCTAGAGACTTTGAGAGATTGGTTCAGACTCCAGATATGGATGTGTCAACATATAATACCAAGTTTTGTAAGTTGGCTAGATATGCTCCTTACTTAGTGCCAATCGAAGAAGCTCGAGTTCAGAGGTTTGTTGATGGATTGGTTGGTCGTCTATACACTGCAGTAGCCCCACAAATGAAGACTTTATTCTACTCTAATGCAGTTGACATTGCTAGAAAAATTGAAAACAAAGGACGTGATGACGTGCAGCTAGTGATTTACGTAATAAGGCCAAGACAGGAGAGTCTTTCAGTGGCGGTTTTAGTGAAAATCGAAGAGTAGGAAATCAGGGACAACAACAACAGGATTCTCATATAGGGAAACACCCGTCTTCACAATCCGCATACAGACCACATTACAGACAGGGTACTAGGGAACCATCGTCATCATCTGGACATTGTAATTCTGGGCAGATATATGCCACTACTTCAGTCTGCCAGACCTGTGGTATATCACATTTGGGCCAATGTTGTGTTCTAACTGGAGAGTGCTTTCGGTGTAGCCAGTTGGGACATCACTTGAGGGATTTCCCTTAGCCTCCGAGAGTTCAACCAGGCTTCTATTCAGTCAGTTGCACCTACTCAGACTACTCGTAATACTTCAGGTGCTACAAGTACATGAAATAGAGGTCGAGGTGTTGGAGACCAAACTACTGTGAATCAATGACAAGGGAATGCTGGTAGAGGTCAGGTGAGAGTTTTTGCATTTACTAGACAAGATGCTCAAGCCTCGAATGCTGCGGTCACATGTATTCTTTTTGTCTGTTCATTTGATGCACTTGCATTGATTGATCCGGGATCTACTCACTCTTATGTATCCTCGTACTTTGCTTTGAGGTTTAATAGACAATCTGAGCTATTGAATGATCTTTTTCTAGTTGCTACTCATGTTGGGGAGTCCCTATTAGCTGAATACGTGTATCGTGCTTGTCAGATTCGGGTTGAGGGTAGAGATACTCTAGCTGACCTTATTGTACTTGATATGATTGACTTTGACATGCTGATGGGAATGGATTAGTTATCTTCTTGCTATGCTATCGTCGATTCTCATGCAAAGATAGTTACGTTTGAGATACCAAATGAACCCAGTTTTATTCTAAGAGGGAGTCAGGTTCCAGAGATTTGCAAAGTTGTATCTTTTATGAAAGCTCAACGACTTCTGAAGAAAGGTTTCTTGGGTCTCTTAGCTATTGTAAATGACACAAGAAAGGAAACAATTAGTATAAAAAATGTACCAGTAGTGGGAGAATTTTCTGATGTATTTCTTGAGGATTTACCAGGATTGCCTTCAGTATGAGAAATAGATTTTGGTATTGATTTTCCACCTGACGCACAGGCCATATCAATACCCCCGTATCGGATGGCACTAGCAGAGTTGAGGGAGCTAAATCAACAGTTGTAGGATTTGCTAGATAAGGGTTTTATCAGACTTAGTGTATCACCATGGGGTGCACCAGTACTATTCGTAAAGAAGAAAGACGGATCCCTGAGAATGTGCATTGACTACAGGAAGTTGAACAAGATAACAATACGCAATAAATATCATTTTCCTCGTATAGATGACATGTTTGATCAGTTACAAGGAGCTGCCCACTTTTCAAAGATTGACCTTCGTTCTGGTTATTATCAGCTTAGAATCAAAGATGAAGATATTTCTAAGTATGCTTTCAGAACTCGGTACGGGCACTATGAGTTTCTTGTGATGCCTTTCGGACTGACTAATGCTCCAGTTGCATTCATGGATTTAATGAATAGGGTGTTCAATCCGTTTCTGGATAGATTTGTAATAGTATTTACCGATGATATCCTGATATATTCTCGTAGACAAGGAGAACACGAGAATCATCTCAGGACTGTGTTGCAGACATAGCGAGAACATCGACTTTATGTTAAGTTCTCAAAGTGTGAATTTTGGCTAGACTCAATAGCATTTCTGGGGCATGTTGTATCCAAAGATGGAATTATGATAGATCCTAAGAAGACTGAAGCTGTGCAGAAATGGCCCAGACCTACTTCTCCTACAGAGATTCGTAGCTTTTTAGGCTATTACAGGCGTTTTGTGCAGGAATTTTCCAGAATAGCAGCGCCATTGACCAAGCTAACACGGAAAATAGAAATTTCCAGTGGACGGAGGAATGTGACCAGAGCTTTCAAAAACTCAAAATATGTTTGACAACTGCACCAATATTAGCCTTACCATCAGGTTCTGGAGGATTTACGGTGTTCTGCGACGCATCGAGGATAGAATTAGGATGTGTTCTCATGCAAAATTGTCGCGTTATAGCTTATGCTTCGAGACAATTGAAAAAGCACGAGAAAAACTATCCTACACATGATTTGGAGATGGCTGCAGTGGTATTTGCTTTAAAAATTTGGAGGCATTACATATACGGTGAAACTTGTGAGATTTATATTGGTCATAAGAGTTTGAAGTACATTTTTCAGCAGAGGGATCTAAATCTTCGACAGCGTCGGTGGATGGAACTGCTCAAGGACTATGATTGTTCTATTTTGTACCAAAAGCCAATGTGGTGGCTGACGCATTGAGTAGAAAATCTATGGGAAGTTTGGCACACATAGTTCCTGCAAGGAGACCTTTGGTTGAAGATATGCAAGACTAGAGGGTACAGGCATCAGACTTAGTGTCGGAAATTCAGAGGCATTGTTGGCTTGTATTCAGGATAAGTCTTCATAAGTCGAGCGTATTAAGTCCACCCAATATGAGGATGAACGATTATGGAAATACAGAGATGAGGCCTTAGTTGGTAAAAACAAGGATATGATTGTTGAAAGTGATGGTGTTCTTCGAATGGATAACAGGCTATGTGTAGCAGACTTAGATGGGTTGAGACAAGTTATTCTTGAAGAAGCCCACAACTCTAGATAAACTATACATCCTAGATCCACAAAAATGTACCATGACCTGAAGAAATTTTATTGGTGGGAAGGTATGAAGAAAGATGTTGCTAACTTTGTTTCTAACTGTTTAACTTGTCAGCAGGTCAAGGCTGAGCATCAGCGAACCGCAGAGCTGTTACAACAAATTGAGATTCCAGAGTGGAAATGGGAAAGAATTACTATGGATTTTGTCACCGGTCTACCACAAATCCTTAGAGGTTACGACTCTGTATGGGTGATTGTAGATCGATTGATAAACAACACACTTTTTGCTAGTGAAGACTACATATAATGGAGTAAGATATGCACAGATATTTATGAACGAAATTGTCCGACTTCACGGAGTTCTAGTATCCATCATCTTTGATAGAGGATCACAGTTCACTTCACGCTTTTGGAAATCTTTTCAAGAAGCATTGGGTACACGAGTATATCTTAGTACTGCATTTCACCCACAGACAGACAGGCAGTTTGAATGTACTATACAGATCTTGGAGGATATGTTGAGAGCTTGCATTCTTGAGTTTGGAGCTAGTTGGACGCTTATCTACCTTTAGCTGAATTTGTTTACAATAATAGCTTCCAATCCAGTATTCAAATGGCACCTACGAAGCACTGTATGGTAGATGATGTCGTTCTCCTATCGGATAGTTTGAAGTTGGTGAGACTAACTTATTAGGACCTGACTTAGTACAGGAAGCTATGGACAAGGTCCAGTTGATCATACAGAGATTGCTTATAGCTCAAAACAGACAAAAATCTTATACGCATAATAGAATAAGAGACTTAGTGTTCGCAACCGGAGACAAAGTATTCGTACGAGTCTCTCCTATGAAAGGTGTGATGCAATTTGGGAAAAGAGGCAAGTTGAGCCCCAGATTTGTAGGACCGTATGAGATACTAGATCGAGGGGGAGTTGTGGCTTATCGTTTGGCACGTCCTCCCGAGTTGTCTTTTATTCATCCAGTATTTCATGTCTCTATGCTTAGAAAATGTATATCGGACTCCTCTCATATGCTTGAAGCAATGATTATACCGCTTGATGAGAAGTTGTCCTACGAGGAGGAACCGACGGCAATTGTTGATAGACAAGTAAGAAAGCTACGGTCAAAGGAAATTGTGTTCGTGAAAGTCATAAGGAGAAACCATATTGTTGAAGAAGCTACATGGGAAATGGAAGATGCTATGCGAGTCAAGTATCCTCATTTATTCCAGTCTACAGGTACGTAATTGAGTTAAATTCGAGGATCGAATTTATATAAGGTGTGGAGGATGTAATATCCAATAATTTTAAACAAAGATATATAAGTCATTTAGCAACTAATTAAGTCCCAAAAAGCAAAAAGAAAGAAAAGAAAAGGGATGCAAGCACAAAAAGGGGGTCGAAGCCCATTCTCTGACCAAAAGAAGGCAAAAAGAATGAAAGAGGGATTTAGGGGAAGGGAAAACTCACGGCAGCAAGACAACAAAAGAGAAAAAAAGGGGCTTTGAGTACAAACGAGTTCCATCTAAAGGTGGCAAATGGGTCGGGTTGACCCGTAACCGGACCGGCCCAGACCGGTTAAAATCGGAACTGGACCGGCCCGGTTCATAGGGGGCCGGGTGGTCTGGGTAGGGGGGTTAGAGGGGGGTTGGTCCATTTAATTATTTTGAAACGGGTAACCGGGCCGGTAGTGAACCGTAACCATGTACCGGTTTAACCGGCCCGGTACAACGGCTATTTATTTTATTTTATTTTATTTTTTTTAACATGTGGGGCCCACTGACCGTTGGCAACGGTCACCCCTGACAGCATGTCGTTGCCCAACGTTAAATTTGCACAAATAGCTCCTTTTTTCTTTAAATTTTAACCTATTTTCATTTTACAAAATTAACCTTCTCTAAAACTATAAATACCCCCCCCCCTCTTCTTCATTTCTTCACTCAACTATCATTTCTCAATCTCAATTTCAGAATTTCTCTCATTCTCTAATCTCTCATTCTCCAATTTTCAAGACTTTAAGTCTTCAACTCATCTTCTAATTTTATTTGGCTCTTTATTTTGGAATTTAATTTATCGTGTTTTATCATTCGAATTTTGAAGTTAGAAGAACAATTGAACTTCAAAATTGAAATACTTTCTTGACGTTTGTTCGTGGTAACATTGGAATTGTGAATCATCAAGTGCTCAATTTATACCGAATTCGGTGCACTCCCTCCAACTCTATCTCTTATTCACTATTTTATTTGCATATTTAATTTTTACCTATACTTAAATTTTTACAATATGTTTAATGTTACAAAAAGAGCGTGTAAAAAGTTGCTGGTAGGAAAAATAAAAAAAGAGGTTCTTCTTCAGCATCTGGTAGTAATAGTAATATTAATACCTCATTTA